>OMLB01015151.1:0-18059 GCA_900302555.1 Myripristis jacobus
GTGTGCTGGCCTGTTCTAAGATGTTTCTCTAATGACTGGAGTGTGAATCTCCCAGTGCGGAGGAAGTCGGAACAAATCAGGCCCAATCATTTCCAGACGCTGGGAGCTTCTGATCAGAGTTTACGGCGACCGAGGCCACGCTCCGTCTGTCTGACTCAACCACCGGGAGTCTTTAGACATCTGAAGACATGGCATCTCATCAGACTTCAAACGGTCTGGAAAGATGTACAGGTCTTGCTGATAAAACCCAGCTTTTCCATGAATCAGTATGAATCAGTATTCTTACCCTTTTACATGGCACCAAACAATTTTGCAAATCATGTTGTACTATATATTTTACAATGTATCATCAAAATCCAGCGATTTTAATTTGTGGTTGAAACACCCACATTACTATACTCTGCATCTGTGCTGCCATTCATAAACCACATAATGATGATTGGTGTTGTAAAGCAGGGACTATTTTTCAGCGAAGAGACTGTTTCACTCCACTCGCTCCTCCTAATTTCAAATCATGAAAACACAACAGTGCTGCTGCTTTTAGGAAAGCTAATGTGGATGACTTTATTCTGGTGATGGAATACTGGTGTGAAGAAAGTTTGAACTCTTTGAAAGTTCATTTTCATATCATAGTGGAATGGATGGAAACCAATGACTGGCTAAAAGGGAGGAAAAAATGACATCAGAGTTCTAAAATACGACTGCTCGCTTTGGGAAAAGATTAACAGAAACATAAAGTATATACAATTTATAGATATTAGGCTAAACCTGAAAAATCACTGGCATGGTGCTTTAATATCAGCATCAGCAAATATCAGATATCAGCAGCTTCAATCCAAAAACACCTATTCTGATACTGGCCTTACAAAATATACGTATATCAGCTGAGCCTCAGTGGTTGGTAATGTTCTTTGTTAGTGGTTACATTACAGTAATCAGCATTTATCATGGAGAACACATTGGGGATTATTGATCTGCGTGCAGAGGCAGTCAAGACAAAAAGGCTTAAGCATCTGGATTAGCACGTTTTACGGCCTTTGTTGGCATTCTCTAACAGGGCTGATAAACATCTGGGTCTCGGCACTGGTAACTCTACACCCCACAGGGACAAAACATTCCTCCACAGGAAACATTCAATGAATCAACACCAGTCCAAATATGACAAAACAGTACTGTGAAATCACCTTACAGCAAATCCAAAGGCCGATTTGCATGGACTATTTACCTGTATTTTGTCTGTCTTGCAGTACCATGAATGAGATGCTGATTTCATCCCATTACCACAAGGTGCCATTTAGCCAGTTTTAACAGTGCCATGAGTTTTTATGTGTATTTTATATATGCGCAGTTCTTACTTATGATTTTGGCACCTAGAGCAGTGGGGGATTTCCCCAGTGGCACAGGGGGAGACACTCAGGTTGAGTTGCAGTCAAAAATAATGGAGACAAATGCTTTGCCAAGAGGGTATAGAGCATTGCCACGGGGCACTGTCTGAAATAGATTCACTGTGATGTGGGAGACTTCCGGAACAAGCAACGCTGCAGTGCAAATTGCTAGGCGGAGACAGGCTCACAACAAATGTAGACACAGTTGAGTGAGATTGGAGCATTTGAAAGCAGCATATATTTAATGAAATCCACTCACTTAATTCATTTATCAGTGTGAGGAAGATATAGCATGGACTACCCAGACAAATGTCTGCCCCATCTTCCTAGCCTCCCATCCACTTTGGTCCATAGAGACGATCTGGACTCTGTCAGAGTTTCCAACCCATTTCTCTCTCTCTCTCTCTCTCTCTCTCTCTCTCTCTCCCTCTCTCTCTCTCTCATATACACACATGCACCCATCAAACTGTGTTCATGAATGTGGTTGCACATGAGGATGTACATGTGTGTACGTGTATGAGTGAATATAGCAAAATGTATCTTAAGTGACTAAATACTAGTCATAAGACTTTTATCTAATACATGTAGAGGAATTTTACAATTTCAAATATCAAAACAAAATATACATCCTAAAAAATTGCTTTGAAAGTACCTTTCTGTTTTTCGGACAAATCACTGCACTTTCTTAACGGCAGCCAGCAGATAGAAAGCCGCTGTATGTCTGTATATTTACTGTACAAACGGATCCTTATGCTTGCATGGGTTCAGTTACCTACATTTGGCTTCATGATGCCTAAAATCTCATTCGGATTCCTTTTAGAGGTTGAAAATGTTGTGTACTTCCAAAACATAGCCTACTGGTGCACTGAATGAACTAGAAATTCAACGTAACAGATATCAGAACAATTCATTTCTCTCCAGTGAATATTTTGCGCTTTGAAAAACATGATCTGTGAATTGAGGCGACGTGCTGATGTGCCCAAATGACAGTTTTAGACATTAAAACAGAGTCATCAGCTCCAATAACATGGCAGAACTGTTCAAGTAGGTCTGCACAGGGATCAGATCTTTGAAGTGGCATTCTTTTATCCTATTTTAATGATCAGATATCTGCCAGAACATATTTCCATATTTCAAAAACACAGCCAAATAGTGTCTTGTTAGAAGTGGAATCAAGTTTACCCTCCATTGAGACAACGCCGTAGTGAGTAAGAGGCTCCTCCTCCGCACGTTCGAGAGCAGTCGCTCCAGGCTCCCCAGGCATCCCAGCCGGTATCCCTGTCCTCATCTGAACGGGTCATCCTGGATGCCTGAAGTGGAACAAACACAAATGCAAAAGTCACCCAATCAGACAATCACAGGAGGATTTTGCATACTAAATCCGGGTTTCATTGCTTCTGTGAGGTGAAAATATAAAAGCTGACTGATAATGATTCATTTATTGGCAGATATTTCACACAAGATTCAAATGAGATGCAATGCTTTTTATTTGTCACAAAATGTATGGACTATTAATACCTTTCATGATGCTTATTGAGAGAAAAATCTCAACCACAAGGCCTCCATGTGTCTAATCTAAGATATAGAGTATATTTCTATTTCAAATTTCTATTTTCAAATTGCTTTTGAATTGTATGAGATAGTCTTGGTAGTGATTTGATACAAGATTTGACACCCAATGTTATTAGTGGTGAGTTTTTGGTTTAAGTCTTTAACTGTGTGGATAGTAAGGAGGACATGTCGTTTGCTACTGGAAATGGGTTCTATTGACATTGCTCTTTAAGGCTGATTGCAGATTTGATGTTGTGTTCTGGAATAAAGGTACAGTGAAGCATAATGGTGCTGGTCTTGCATTTTCTCATTATTGTCCACTTTGTGTGCCCAGGACCTGAAAAAGGGATGTACAAATAATTAACATTACTTAACACAGTCCAAATTAGCTATAGGAAATTACTTCAAAATGCCAAGCTTTATGGGGATGAGGAGATGCAAATTCAGCGGTTTGTTTGTACATTTTTAACTGCTATGAACACCAGACTTGGTAAAGTTGGGTGAAGTTACGGGGACTAGAATTAGATTTGTTTCGACTCTCCATTCCACCAAAATTTCGAACCTGGCAGGATGACAGATTACAAAAACTCTGTCCAATAAAAAAGACATTTCTGAGTCTGTGCAGCTTTTGTTTACAGGGCTGATCCAATAAGGACTTGATTGCTGTGTGCACATATCACCAAGCAAACTACAAAGCTAAGGCAGAAAGTAAGGGTTCAAAATAACTGCTCTCAACAATCTCAATGTGAAAGCACTCTGCAGAGGTAATTCCTGTTAAAGCTTAGCCCAGAACAATGACGGCTTTATACTCATTAAGTAATTTTCACACAAAAGTCCAGACTGAATCCAAACCATACAGATCATTTCTGTGTACAAGGCACAGTTACAGTAAACACATTCACAGTGGACTAGCACAGAAAAAGGTCAGCATCATCTGTTTTGCATTGCCATGACAGAAAAGAGTGAAATGACACAAGCAGAGGATAGACCTCATAGACACACATGCATACAGATGACTACTGCAAGGATCTACATAACTGCGAACAAAAGTTTCAGCCAAAATTTCAATAATGTCAAATGACATTCAAGGTCTGAGAATGTCTGAACCTTTCACAAGCCAGGATGAGTCGGTGGCTCACTGTTACAATTTCGGAGAGCACTGAACCTGTCAAACCTTAATCTTATGCCTGATCTGGAGTGTCTTTGTGGCTCAGCACGCCCTGTACTTGTGACACTGTGGGTTCACATCCTCACTCATCTTTCCTATAAATCTCCAAGTGGCAAAAAGTCCTATGAAAATGATGTTTAAAAATTGTTCTGACATCAGTGTCTGGCGGTGTAACTCCATCCCGCCTGGGAAATCTAGGGCTTGGCTCTTTGGTGTTATTGGTGTATTGGTGGTTCGAGCATATGTTATCGCATCACCCGCAGGGAGAGGGAACACAGCAGACCAAATAGGAAGCAGAGGATGTATTTAGTGCTGCATAAAAGGAGGACTGGAGTTCCCCAATGAAAGCAAGCACAGAGGCACCAGGACATGGATATCAGCAAGTGGTGTTGTATTCACGCAGCTCCGGTTCACGGCTAGTTTAGAATAATTCAACAATCCTCAACATGGGGGTTTAGCTTAAGTTGGCAGGGTGGGGAGCCATTAAACGATTGGATTATCCAGCACAGTTTGAGATGCAGAATAACACTCTGCAGTTTCAAATACAGCTTTCAAAGAAATGTATATGCCCCACTCATCCCTTGACACCATTTTTTTCAGGCAGAGTGGAAGCAGAAACTCTGATCCACCAAGGACTGGACAAACCGATCAGAGAGAAAATGAAATGCTTCTCTACTGAATTCTGACAGTAAATAAGACAACATAAAGTAAAGAACATCTGTTAACCTGAAGCTGACTATAGTGAGGAAACAAGCTAGGGCAATGAGAGAGGCAGCCAAATTCAGTAACTCCCAACTGATAACTCACATCATACAGGCTAAAACTGAGCACCAACAAACCAGTCTGCTTTATGCATTAGCGTTAATGTCTGTAACCACTGCAGCCTCACAGACTACATGTCATAAAACCATATGCTGTAAAATCAATAAACTGCGAAAAAGAGCAAAACAGGCAATAGCCAGCATGATTACAATTTACAATTTACAAATCTGATCAACTGAATTCTTTATAGGAAGCCTGGAACGCACCTTCATGCATGGAGTTGCTTCCTTTCTCACATTCATCATCCAGCTTATACTTGTATACAGCGCTTTGTGTTTTGAAGTTGTTTCAGCAGAGTTTTAATGGTGCTCACTGTCTCAAAGGACAAGTGTAATAGCTGTCTAGTTGTGAACTGAGGAGCAGAGGAAGAGGTATTCACACTTGACTACCAAGAATCTTTAGCCGATTGTTTTTTCTGATGGAGAATTTTATACAGAGGAAGTTTGTAAAACTGCTTGTATGTATTCTCCACCTTGATTTTTTTTTTTTTTTTTTTTTGAATTCTGAAAAGGCAGGCATTTATAGGCAGCATGCAAAGGTTATTAAGGTTATTTTTAAAGGAAGTTTAAACTCTCAAAGGCTTTGGTTACAATTAGCATCCAACAAATGCAAAAAATCAACAAGTCCCCTCACCCATATGATTGCACAGGCTGTTTGTTCCAACCCTCTAATACGACCAATAGGAGGGTCTGTAATATGACCCAAAGGACCATTTCCTGGGCAGGTTAGCACTCTAACCTCTAAAAAGACTTGGTTACAGTTAGGAAAAGGTCAGGGTTAAGCTCACGAAAAGTCAGCTAACATTTGCTAATATTAGCTAGCTGAAAACAAACAATTCTCTCACTTTACACAGGATTTCAACTCAGGTGGGCTGAGTGAAGGTCATGTTGATTGACCCGTCCACCACCCCATCAGCCTCCTTATGCCATCCTTAACACTGCACCGCAGTGTTGTTATTCCAGGACCACTAGAGGTCACTTAAACATAACTATAGATCTTGGTAAGCTGCTGTACAAATGACTAATGGGGTCGGGTTTCTCCAAGAAATGTGCCATCTAACCAATTAATAAGAAGAGATGTACTTGGGTGCCAAGGTCCATAGCTGCAGTTTGTTTGAGAGGTCAGAGCGACAACACAAGAATAACAGTAATGTGCTGTTTGTGGATGCAAGTCCTTCCCTTCCATCCCCGCTGTAGTCTCTTAAATTCTACTTCCTCAAAATTATATCGTCATAATTCTGGCGTGCTAATGGGAACTTACCGTGTGAGGACATTAGTAGGGAAGCTAGAAAACAGTAAAAGCACCACAAGCACAACATAAAAATGGCATATTTGTGTTTATGTGATTTATAGTTGAATCTTCCTTTAAATCTCAACACCCAGCATAAAGGGTGCTCAGTCTTCTGAGTGTTAAAAGTTTTCGGGTAGAAAACTTACTGCTGTCCTGAGTACAGCCATGTGTTATACTGTGCCCACTGGAATACCGATCCACAAACTGAAAAAGTCCATCAGATGACCGGCTTAGAGGCCCGACTGCTGAAGAATGGACTGCCGAAACGCTAAGTGAACCATCACTTCACCTAGTGTGGCCACTGAGCAGCCGCATTACATCATGCTCCTGTGATACTGTGACCTGTTAGACAAGTAGCCAAGCATAGGCAGACACCCAGCCTCCCCCACCTTTCCCTTATCTTATCTTGTGCGTTAAAAGCTCAGATGAAAGAGGAGTGCAGCAGAGAGAGAGAGACAGAGAGAGAGAGAGAGAGAGGGAGAGAGAGAGAGAGAGAGTTTGAGTGAGAGCGGGTAAAGGAGAAGGAGAGAGAGTTTTCCTGGCTGTATGTCACCAAAAATAGGAAAATTGGCTTCCCCTGGGTCAGTGATGTCACCGCAGACCCTGTGGTGCCAGAGAAAGAAGGAATCTTATGCTGGCTCTGTGTGTGTGTGTGTGTGTGTGTGTGTGTGTGTGTGTGTGTGTGTACATACAATGCAGTATTTATGGAAAATAAGTCCAGGAACTGAGCCTTCCGAAGTGCTTTTAAATTGTGCCCCTCAACCCATGTGTCACCAGACCAATAGGCAAAGTATGTATTTATACAATTCAGAAAATCTGTTTTTCCTGGAAAGATGCGAGCACTGCCCCTCCACCAAAACATTTCTTGCAGTGTCAGTAAAACTCAGCACGCAGGAACAAACTCTAATTCCTCTGACAATGTTATTTATGCCTGGTCAACCAGAATTAACATTTCTGACATGCCTCCGCAGGTTTCATTTCACTCTGCTTTCCAGACCGGGATCACTGGCTGACCTTGGGGCTGGCAGAGCGAAACCCTTTGCAGGCTTCAACTTTGCCCCGCCATGCCCACATAGACCGGATCGATTCTGGTGTTTTGGACTGTTGCGCTGTGGTAAACTCTGTATTCAGTAGCTTTTGTCTGCCTCCTGCATCCAAAGAGACAGACCAAACCACTAGAGAAGAATTAGACACGTTAGCACTCCACTAATAGGATGAAACCACCTTTTGTTGTTGGGCTCAGCCGGCCAACAGCCATCACAGACCTCCAACAGTAATAACATCGGTATGAGGAGAATCTGTCCAGCCAAGGCTTTTCTGGCCCAGACGGCTGGCCTGGCCTATTGTGTGAGCTCCACATAGTTCAGTATCAGCAATCTGTGTCCACTCTGACAACCTAGATGACCAGGCCTGCCCATCAAAACACTAAGGCAAGGATCAGTACGGAGCCTGGGATGACAGGAAGATCAAATATACTGGATATATATGTAGATATATCTCCAATACATGATTCACTATATCAATGGCATGAGTATTGCGTTAGAACAAGACTGACCTTGTACGCTCGTTTTGATTAAATTGAGGGCACAAGATCCATCTTTACCTCATTTCATCTTTACCTCATTTCATACTCATACTCTCATTTTCATGAACAATTTGCAAACAATTAAAAAAAAAAAAGAAATAAAATGAATTTTATTCAAGGTAAAACCTTACAAAATAAAAGTATGCCCATGGGCTCCTGGATTTCAAAAGGTTAAGAAGAAACAGCTGACAAACTGTCAACATGCAACATGAAGGCATGTTATGCAGTATTGATCAGAAAGATGTTGCTGCAGTTCCAGTTTTATTTATTGACCCATTATGTGCTCAAGTTTTTATATTCACACTCTTTTGATGCAAGTCAAATATATATTTTATATATTGTGCAGAGGAATTGATACTTCATAATCACAAAATATATTTTTCTCTACAGGAAGGCAACTGCCAGGCCCCATAAATTAGAGACAAAGTCACCAATTCAATTCCATTTCTATTATTGTTACTACTCTGTCATTCATTCAT
Source organism: Myripristis jacobus (assembly GCA_900302555.1). NCBI lineage: Eukaryota > Metazoa > Chordata > Actinopteri > Holocentriformes > Holocentridae > Myripristis > Myripristis jacobus. The sequence continues at coordinate 8,281 of OMLB01015151.1, forward strand.
TCATTCATTCATCCATTCATTCATCCAGCCATCCTTTCATTTATTGATTGATTCATTCAATCATTTATTGATTCCTTTATTTTTTCCCATTCAGCCTGTAATCCCAAATTGAATCACAGATTTCCTCTTTGTCTGAGAAGCCATGAAAACATGTACAAGTGTAAATCCTATTAGGTTACTTCACACTCAATCTCCTGCAGAGTTTCAGGGCTGGTAAACAGACTTGCATCACTTGTTTGGTTGTAGCGGCTCATACAGAGTGAAAATAGCCAGCAGCATTAATCTCATCTTGTGCTCTGATACGAGACTGTGTCTGATGTGATTACAAAACATGCCTGCCTCTTGATGTTACTGTGAGCGGATACGATCTGCTATTTATGAAGTCAGTCAAATGTATTTTCAATTAGCCCACACATCTATCCACATGACCAGCGCAAAATATCCTGGACACATATTTCAATACTGGGGAATTTCCCTTATCATTATGTTGTTTTAGTCTGATATTTTATGAGTCCTGGTATTGGCAACTATACCAGTACATCCGCACCAGAACTTTCTTCTTTACATGACAGGATCCATTCTTCTTCTGGTGCGTTCACATAAAGCATTTGACATATTGCAGGACATCCCAGACAGTGGATGGATAGTGGAATAAATGGAATCCAGTGGCTGGATAAAAGGTAGGAAAAGGTAGGAAAAATGATATTAGAGTTCAAAAATATGACTGCTTGCTTTAGGGAAAAGATTTGCAGAGAAGTAAAGTATATACAATTTGTTGATGTTACACAAAATGTACAAAATCACTGGTATGGTCCTTTAACATTCGCTATTCAGAGTCATTGGGACTAGGCAACTCATAACAACAACAAGGTGAGCAAGGCATCCTTGAGTAGCCATGGCAACAGCTCCTTCCTGCTTCTGTTGGAGGGTGTCCCACAGTGACCAGTTCATTTATACTGTTTGTAAGGAGACCCCTTTCACAGCTGTGAAGTGTGCCTTCAGTTGTAGTGACACTTTATGCTGAAGTGATAGCATGCAGGGAACCAATTGTGCAACAGCCTTAGTATCCTCTCTTGCTCTCTGGCTGACTCTTCAGTATTTTTCCAATCAGACTGGAGTGAGGACAGCCCTTCCTATTGTAAAGAAAATGCCACTTCCTTTGTAAAACCAAGGGCTGTGCAAAACTCCTTCTGGCAAGACAAACAGGCAGGTAAGCAGGAAGAAAAACTGGGTAGGTTTGGTGACTGTGGAATATTGTCAGTTACACAATAGAGGTTTCTGTTCAAGCAATCTGATTGGTGTTATTTACTGTAGTATCATGGGAGCTGCATCACTTTATCTGTATTATTCCACTACAACAGCTGTCAAAATAACAGCTGATTAGCTATCACCTACAGGTGATTCTGTTGCTGTTAAGCTGGCTAGCAACTGACAACAGCTAAATAAAACAACATTCTCTGTCTTGCTAACAATGGATATGTTTCCAAATCTAAGGTTTGGTTTGGATTATGGGACCGAAGAAGAAAACAAAAACAATCCAAATGTTACGGTTTAGCGTTTAAACTCCTTCTCACGTACCGTCACAGAAGATGAGGAGCTACAAGACAGACAGTATGGGCCCTCCACTTCCTTAACAGCTGGTTAGGGTTAGGGGCCTCAGTGAACATTTATTAGCCTAAATAATGATTTTTAAGAAACCTTGCATGGATGCTATTTTTTTAAAATATATATTTCTTAAAATCTCACGAACCCCCTGGAGTTCCTCCACATACCCCCAGGGGTACGCGTACCCCCATTTGAGAAACAGTGCTCTAGAGCCACCCTTAGGCTAAATTGTGAAATTTGGGCAGATTGCCATGAAATTTGGAAAGCACATTCATGCTCCCAAGAGGATAAACCCTATCAAAGTTGGTGACCTCATGACCTTTCCTCAACCACCATCCTTTATGTGTCTCCTTTGTTTGGAATAAATAGAACTGGGTAGTTAGCATGAGCAGTGACAGCCACCATGGCTAGTTAGTTAGTTATTTGTTTATTTATTTAAAACATGTAACATAAGAAAAACAAACAAAACCATAAAAATACACAATATCACAATATAAATTAGGGACAAAAAACTATTACTACTACTTATAATGGTAAAGATATCATATTCGAAAAGGAGTAGGAAGAAGTAAAACTTACTTAATCCGACCTCTTGTTCATACTTCATAATTACCTGAGCAACCTTAAGTTATTTACTGCTTTATGTGTTAACTTGTCCATTCATTTGTCCAGGTATAACTAACCAATAATCAAAAAGCATTTCATCATGATTAATTAAAAAACAAAAACAAAGCCCAACATAATTTTAAAATAACCCCTCTCAGGGAAGTGCTCTATGGTGTGTGGCAGACGAATGTTGCAGATAAACTCTTGAAGCACATTTAATACTTAAACAGAGATTTTTAGGATACAGTACTGCAAAGAGCGACTTTTAAGATCTTTTTCCCCCTCTTGCAACATAGCTATAAAACCTGGATCCACTCAGCTGCTATGACCTGTTGTCTTTCATTCATATGGCTGGCAGGTTGGACTTTGCACTCATTATAAATGATTAAGCTCATTCCCTGGCTGATTGCATTGGAGGCCTCACACTAGGAGACTGGACCTTAAAATACCACGGGGAATTGTTAAAACCTACTGTACCAGCTTTCATCGACAGTATACTGAGCTGCCCATACAGCATATTCAGCTGTTTATCATGCTTGTGAGAGCAGTGTTTACTGAGCACAGCCAATAACAGGGAGCTCTGCATTCACAAGCCTGCCAGTCTTCAAATGTAACCTGACAGTGACATCATATAGCAACAGGACAAATAATAACAACCTCTACATGATCTAATGGCTATGAGGGAAAAAAAGCAGTGGATATTGAATCACACTGATGGAAGAACAAGTCAGATCCAACCACCAACAGATATAAAACATTCAAGTGCTACAACATATCCACCAACCCACTGCTGTGTGCAGTGGAAAAGTGACACATTTTTACAAAGTATCCAATGGTTTCTTTCAATCTCTCCCTTTAGCTCTTATTCTTTCTTTTTTTTCTAGCGCTTGCTCTTTCATGAGGTTTTCTTTCTTGTAATTTTTCGTCATCCAAGAATTGAAGCTGCTATTGTTGCACTCTAAGCTGCTGAGGAAAGAAGTGTCAGCTAGATGCCTAAAATATAATTGTATAAATGCATGCTGTCATTGTGTGAAATGTCTGGGGTTTTTTCACAGGACTGCATGGAAATTGATCATTTAATTGTTATCATTTCCCCCCCTGGTACTCCTGTCCGATTAGTCTACTGCTGAGTAAAGAGGGCTGATCACTTTTTCCGCAGGCAGATCTCTTACTCCATTACTGTCCAGAGGTGTTAAAGAAGTCTTCCCTCTCCTTTCATGTTTCAGATACACGTTAACTTGTTCACTGCATGTGTGGGTCAGTGTGAAAGTGTGCCTGGTTATGTGCATGCGTGTGTATTAGGGAATGATCAGTCTTCGGTCCCTGCTGATTATTGTACTTGAAAACATACAAACAACCATTTTTTTTTTACCTAATATAATAATATTAATTACACATTTGTTAATTCAAACCAAGGATTATGTTGGTGGGTCCAATAGGCCTACTGTAAATTTTGACACAGAAAATTTCAAATGTACTGCAAATGAATAGCAGCCCTAAACAACAAGTCGTTATCAGAATCTGCCCTGAAAAATCAATCATTCTTTCTGATATGTATGTGTCTTGGATCCACAATACAGATCTCTTGTCTTGCTTCTGTTCACTAATGCTCAAAGTTAGCTCAAATGGAGGGTAGAAAAATGAAAATGTGTAGTGAAAACTTACATTTTCAGAATGTCTCTGAAAAACCCCTCCTCATGTCAGGGGATGAGAGTCAAGGCCAGAATCTGTCAGTGAAGAGCCTGAACAGTTTCCAGCCCTTTTTTAAAAGGTGACTTTCCACTACATTGTTGTATATGTTAAAAACGTAGATGTTTGCATCCTGGAAATATGACTTACTCGCAGCCAGCAAATACAGTTAATGTCCTCAATAATATGCTACCCTCAACTATAGCACTACTTTGCAGTATATGCCAACAGTGATTATATAGGAGCAGATGACATATTTTTCAAATTGCAGATTATCTCATTTTGGAAAGTAACTGTTTGTTCCCAGTTTGATGCCAAAACGTCAGCAGGTTCCTAATCCAGAAAGCTCCACTTATTACTCTCCTTGACGTGTGGGAAAACGCTTTACATTCTCTTTTCAAGAGATGATGATTTTACTATGCTGTACTGGCTCTGACAGACAGATGGATTCGATTACAATGCGCTGCAGGGTCGATCTTACACAAGGTTGGAGCAAAGCTGCAATGCCTACAGCAAATTAATTCTACCCAGGTCTCTGTCTATGAGTTCCCCTCACTGGGGAAGCACTGATACCATAGCCACTTTAAGATATCGGACTGACAACAGGCTAAAGTAGGATAGCACTGCTGGAGAATTTCCCCCCAGCACTTAATGCTGACATCAAACATAAGAAATCCAAGAAAAGAGACTTTACCTCCTTCCATTTTCTGCACAAAAGCCTGTGAGAGCTATCTATTGGAAGAAAATGGATCAGTCTTGTGCTGTCCAGTGATGCCAAAGTAATGGTCGACACAACTATTTTGACATGGGGTAAGTAAGTTTGAGAGATCAGTCAGAGGGGTACAAACTGTATGTTTAAAACTGCTTCTTTAAGTAATTATCTATCTTTGTACAAACACAAAAACTGTGTGAATTTGGCATTGATATGCATTCAAACCTTCATCTATAATAGTGATGAATGATGAATGTTACAGCTTGATTTGGGGCATGCCGGTGGCTCACCCGGAATAGTGGAATAGATATCGCCTACACTGAATTCAAGCTGCTTTCTCCGTCCTAGCTGCAACGTAATAAGCACATCAGCACATCCAAATGGAGTGAATCTGTGGAAACACAATGTTAACATCACTTGACCAATCAAAATACAGCTGGAACTGAGGAGCAACACCTGTAGTCAGCCGTTACACTGTGAAAAAATCTTCTTGACAAGTCATTAAGTCTGATCTTCATTGTTCAGATCTCGTTTTCTTTCAAACAGAGTAAAAAATCTGTCAGTGAGATGAAATAATCCCACTTGTTTGCATCCCCCAGGCTATGCTAGGTTAAATTAGCCATCCTGCTAACTGCTAACAGTCTGCTAAGGTAGAGAAACAGGGCTCTGGTGAGGTCTGGCTCACATACGTTAGCAAAGCTTCCAACTCTACCGTTAACTCTTGCTTTGGCTGTTTTATGAATCCAACACAATAACTTACCTTCAGCCCAACACAGGTGTGTTTGTTAACCTTAGGTAATATTCATGTGTGTGGGACACACAGGTGTATCAGAGGAGGAGTGCTTTTGTTCAGTCTCTGTGGTCTCTGCTGCAGGCACAACGTTTGACCAGGGAGGGCAGCAGCATAAATCTCTGACAACACCTCAACATCTAGAGAAATTTCCCTCACGCCTCTGGAGACAGAGTTATTGTATGTCCAAGGGCAACATTTACTAAAGTACGAGTGGCTGGTTTGCAACTGGGGGCTGGGACTTAGGATCGGTCAATTCAAACCAATCGTCTACCATAATAGGTATAGAACATTCAAGACAGATAAGCTTGGCTAGAGAACAATCAAACCTAGAGAAAAAAGGCAAGCATGCCCTCTTTATTCACCAGGACTCGCTCAGCGGACACAACAACACTGGATGAATTGGCTGCTTGATGTATCATAAAAGTTCTTCATTGTGAACTCATCTAGTCTTGAAATAAAATCGAAAGGTCTAAGACCAAGTCAAAACTGAATAAAATGGGAGGCAATTCTGATACCGAGAGTACAACAACATAGGCACTTTAGATTGTTAATACTCAGGGAAACTCAGAATAAGAATTGGCAGTAATCAGCAATGTTATCATTGCATCCATGCAGCACTGATCTTGTAGCCAGCAGATTGTAGCACTTCTACTGGACTTTTCCTCTATCTTGCAGGTTACTGAGCAGGCAGAGGGGCTTGCTGGGCTGCTTCCAGCTGTTTTGATGAAAGCACTGGGCTCATTACCTGGATGACAGGTGCCAAAGGAGCTCAGCATTCACACATGGATGCACACATGAACAGTTACACAAGTGCACACACCCACTCACACACACACACACACACACGCATGCACGTGTACACACACACACGCAGAAGGCTCTGTCCTGGTTCCTCAGCTGCAGCCCTGCCAAAGCAAACAGCTAAGCAAGAGACTGACAGCTATGGTCTGCCTTAGTCCGCTTGTCTCATCATGCTCCTTTTACAGCCAGGAAGACACACACATCCACACACAAACATCCACGTCCACACACACACACACACACAAACACACACACACACACACACACACAAGCAGGTACACATGCACTCATATCACAAAAAGTGTTTGTGGTTTTTGCAAAACACCATAAAATATTCATTGGATTGCTGCCAGTAATAAAAAAAGTGAGAAAAAAATAGGTGAAATTCTCCAGCGGAAGCCATACATAACTCACACATCAAATGGGCAATTAAGCAGAAAATATAAGCACTTTATGCAAACAGTATAAATCATTTTCTGCTTCCTAATCAACATTTAATCCCTGGTCTCTTGGGCAGCTCTAATATCAAATCCTCACATAACTCAAGGCTGGCTTGTCCAGAAGTATCTTCGAAACAAATACATGTTCAGCCCAAATTCAACTTAACTACAATTCAAATAAGATCAAGGTTCAGATTCTTCTCGGAAAGACAGCCAAGATCTTCTCAGCAGGTTGAGACCCTGGTCACCACCTCCTCCAGCCCTGCCTCAGAGTTGAACCACGAGAGCTGCGAAACAGCCAAGGGATTTGAGGTTTGTAAGATGAGGCATCTTCCTGGATCCTTTCTGACTTCCTGATCCACTGCACCAGCCAATTCAGTTCATTATTCTCTCCCCAAGAGACATATCACGTATCAGCCAAATCTAATAAAGCACTGACTCTTAGAGGAACCACAAGACAACCGTGTCTTACCAGCAGCGTGATTAAAATGTCAGAGTTTTTAGCAAGACATTGAAGCTTTTACTTGACTTCTAGTCATTCTAATGGTGACTTTATATTTCTACTGCAGCAGTTTGATACTTTGCTCAATAAAAATCTTGAACCTGCATTATTTTCCTAAGGCTTTAACAATAAAACGTGGTCTTGTGACATTAAATTAAATACATTTGTGTTTCTGAACCAAGGAGTACATGTGTCCTTTGTGCTGCTCTTTTTTGAAAAAAAAAAAAAAAAAAAAAAAAAAATCGACAGTCAACTCAACAGAAGCTTATCATTCTTCTCTAGCCTATATTTGTTTACTCTAAAAACTGGGGATAAATGGACCTCGGAAACAGCAGTTCAGCAAGAACATTCAGCACAGGCAGGCACAAGCACTTACACAGGGATATTCTGAGGAAAGTACAACAAGGTCGAGAGGGTTTGGGTCTGGAACAAAGTAGCACCATTAGGGAAGAGAAAGATAGTAGTAGAACAAATACATCACAGTACATCGCCAGGAGAAATTGGAATAGTGTGCCAAGCAATTGCTCAAATTGAGCAGGGACAACAGATGAACTGGGAAAGAGTACAGAGGAAGAAGCATTGCTGGAAATAACATTGGAGTGTGCAGGCGTCAAATGTTAGATTAATTATGGAGGAACATATGATGTGTTTTGAGCACCCCAAACTGTCAAACTACAGTGAATAATTTACACAATATATTGCAAAAATATCAGCATCACAATATCAAAGTATTTGATATGTCAAAAATTTCATTAAAATGATGCGATATTTTTTTTATGCTTTGAAAATAATAGGCACGACCATGCACTGAAATATCAGCAACTGTGCTGTTTATTGATAAATCCATGGTGCTGTCCCTGGTGCTGAAATAGCAGACAGATTTGTAATTGCTCCTTTTTCCCTCAGTCCAACCCTTCTGGCAGTTTTGTCTCGGCTCTGTGATATCCTCTAAACTATATGCTATAGAAGCTATGTACTATAGATACTCCATTCTATACTGCATTGTAGCCTATATACTGTATAGAATAGTGTCACCTTAATTATCAAAGTAACAAGTAGCAACCTGTCATCACGGAAGAGCAAGAGGATCATAGTGACACATTACTGCTTCTTGTGTTCCTATAATATTCCTTGAAATATTTCTATGATCATTCAGTAGCATGTGCTGCTGAAAATACACCCCAGACCAAGCCACCTCTATAAGAAAATATTTTAGGGAAGGTAAGCTTACATGACATGACAAGGCTTTGAATTAAGGGAGTGAGATGATGATTTGTTAACTATGAAAAGAGCATCAGTCAGGTATCACTCAGCTGATGATACTTCTAGAGTTTGTGACTGAGCTAGATTTGCTCTTTTGTTAAAATCTGTTTGGGACAAATGAGACACCTCTAAGAAGCGTCACAATCTCTGTTCATTCACAGCCCATTCCCAGAAAATCTCTGCCTAGCCTACCTTAGATGTCTTAATGTAGCTTAGCTTGCTGTTGCTATGGCTTGCCAGTTCCTATTCCCTGATTGCACTGGCATCGATGCGACACGCATGAGTGTGCATGAGGATGAGAGCAACTTGGACAAGGTACTAAATCTTAGGTGGGTGTTAAAGCTGCATGAGTTCAAATTTTTCACAAAAGTTACCTGCACAAGCTTTTCGAAAACGACATCCTTTTACTGTAATGTGACCAGAAAGAAACATCACTCATGCCATATCATCGCGTTACCATATCCAAAATCCTAGACAATATATAGTCTTATGTTATGATATCAATATGATATTGAACTGTATGTGCCAGCCTTAGTCCAAACTATGGTAATCTAGGACAAATATTACACATGATGGTAGTGTTATGGCAAGAAAACCTATTACATACTGTTCATGGTACAACTGCTCACTGGGTGGGAATTTTTTTCCCGCTATGAGGATTAAGTCAGGGGGCATCATCCTGTTTGTTGTAAACTTGTGGGCATGTAAAGCCCTATGAGACTGTTAACAGTGATACTGGGTTCTAAATAAACTTGAACTTGTGAACTTGTAACTGTGCAACAAAATTAATGTTCAGTGTTTCACTAATATGGGTTCTTGACAAGCAAGCCTGGAGGCTCAGGCATCCATTTAGTGAACACACCCCAATACGTGGTAGGAACTATATGTAAACCTAAGTATAGATACAGTACATGGTAATGCAGATGAGTCTAGTTCTTATATTTTTGAGTCAGTGTGGAGGAGGTAGTTCTGGGACACTGCTACTTCCTGCTGACTCCTCTGAGTCCTCTTCTTGGCATATCTGCTCTCACCCACATTCTTTCTCTAACATCCATGCCAGATTCCCACACTGGTACTCACCCACATATCGCAAGACATAGTTATGTTTGATCATTGGCATTGGTAAATGGAAGCAGCCTTTTCACTGCCTCCATCTCAGTCCTCTGCTGGTTTTAGTGAAGTGTCCTGATGAAGCAGCGGTAGACGATACAAGTGGTTTTCAAAGTGGGGTCCTCGAGGCTCTTCCAGAGGCTTCTCAGCAAAACGAGACATGAAATGCTTGTGGCTGCATACAGGCGCCTTTTACAAGAATTTAAACACAAAACCTCTGATCCAGCATCACTAATCTGACATTTAAATATATTTTTT
>OMLB01015151.1:18079-37291 GCA_900302555.1 Myripristis jacobus
AAATATATTTTTTTATAATTATAATTATAATTTTCTTGTAATTTAAAAAAAAAAATTGTTGCTAATTTTGGGGGTGATTTCTTTCTAATGTACTCATTGCTTTTATCCCATGTGTTTGACAGAAGTCGAGTTTGCTGGGAAAAAGATGAAAAAAATACTGGGATATTACTAGAGAATGAGAAATTACCCCCCCTCCAAAAATGATATATTTAAACATCGGATCAATGATGCTGGAACAGACTTCTTGTGTTGAAAATCTATTTTATCCCATGTGTTTGACAGAAATTCAGTGACTTTGCTGAAAAAAAAATACTGGAATATTACAAAAGAATGGAAAAAAAAGAAAGTTACCAGAAATGTATTAAAAAAACAGACATTTTTAAGAAAAACTATGACAAAAATATATTTTATATATGATAAATGATATAATTTCACATCAGATTGATTGTGCTGGATCAAAATAAGATTTCTTGTGTTAAAAAAAAATCCCTTGATTTAAAAATGTTTTCAAATGGGGGCCCACGGCTTATTAGGAGTTAACCTCCAGAACACGAAAAAGTTTGACTATTCCCTAAATCAGCTTTTCCTGAGAAGCTATCTCACTGACGTCTCTGTCCATTCCACAGAATCCTCTCTTCCTTAAAAAGTAGCAAGTGTCTTAACCGCCCAAAACACCAGAGCAATCTTTTGAGTCCCTACAACCATCGTCTCTATTAGCCTACCAAGCCATCTATACCTTCCTACTGTGGCAAATATGTAAGCATCACCCACACTGCTGCTTACATATCTCAGATTTCCAGGATGTGTCAGCTTGTCTCATAATCACTAGAGACCATTTTCATTTCGTTTTAACCACATTTTTAGGTCCTATAAATAGCATCCCACTGTGGTTCTTTCTGTTCCCCAGGACACTTTTTTTAATTTCCCTTTTCAAAGAGCTGTTGAGATATCAACAGCCTGCAAAATAGCAATTTTGCTCTTCATTGACTTTTAATTATATTTCAGCTCCTAAGCAGCAAACAATCTGTTCGTACCTGAAGAAATTAGCGTGGGGTACTTGACTTTGACTTTGTGCATGTGTGTGTATGTAACAGAGAGGGCGGGCGGGGATAAGTATGAGAAAGGAGAATAGTGCCTGGTGAGGCTTGGAGAGCCTATCAAAGCCGTGCAATAATAATATTTGTCCATTTACATGCGAGACTGCCGTGACTGAAGAGTAATTCAGCACAGATGCATTCATTCATGCAAACTTCAGTTTTTTCTGTATTCATCCTGATCTACAAATACCTGCTACAAAACAGCATAGAATAACATGTATTATGCTAATGTGAGAGCATAATATAACACTTCAACCGTGCAGTCACACTGTGAGCCACATAATTAACCAGTCAACCGGTTTCTGTATTTTATTATTTCCCTGCTGGTGTGACTTCACTTCATAAACAAGAGATGTCCTCTGAGGTGCAAAATGGACGAGAAGCTGATAATAGCTATTCAGAGGCGTCAATAACTTTTATATGAAAGACTACAGGAATACACATCTCAAAAATGATGTTGCATTGGGGGTCGATGTAATTTTACGTCTTGTTCATTTTCAATTACTGCTACAGACTTGCAAGTTACATTAGCTTTACATAACAATAAAATCACATAATGTTATACCAAATAGCCAAAAATACACTGACTGTTAAAAAAACTCTGTAACTGCAGACCACTACATACATTGGCAATCAGAGTGTCCTGCAAGCAGTCAGAACAGAGCAACACTCAAGTCTCTTGCAGTGTTAGTATCTGGTGTAAAACCTGACTTTAAGAAAGAAAGAAACAGCCATCACAAAAAGTCATTTAGATTCATAAAAAAAATAAATAATAAAATCTGCTAAATGGATGAGAAAATCCCATGTGTTCTTGATGCAGTTTTACTTGTCTCAGGATTTTTTTCCTGTATAATAATATAAGTATACATCTTTTGAAACAAGGCAAAATGAAGCAGATCAGCCCACTAGGATCAAGAAAATGACACTTGATTCAAGATCACTTCTGGAAACAAGTTGATAAGCATTCAAATCAAGTGGGATTATCCTGTCTCACCAGTGGATTTTTGACTTTGTTTGAAGAAAAACAAGATTTGAACACTGAGGATGAGACAAAATTGGATGTTAAGATGGAGCTTTTTGCAGTGGGTATACTTTAAATCACACAAGGATAAAATCTGGATAAACAATAATCTCAACTTTAAAGGGAACCTGCATACTAAAACCCACACTTAGATTTCTGGGTCCATTTTGTTCTTGAGTGGTGTATTTTTCCTCAGGGTTACTGGCCAAACATAGACAACTTGACTTTAGATATTTGTAGCACAGTTATGATGGAACTCGATGGTAGAAAATGTTTTGGCAACCTAAAACATCAGTGGTTATTGACACGATTTGGTGTCAGTCCCTCAAAATCAAAGATCAAGGGCTTGTTTCTAGAGCTGCCACATCGCACCGACCCTCAACAACGATGCAGAGGAGAAATCCATCACAGAAGAGGCAGAGAGGCCAGTTTCTCCACCCACAGCAGCAGAAAATAGATCAGAATGCAATACAGCCACAATGCATGTTGTTTTGAGAAAGAGGAGTGGCTGTGATCATAGTATAGTCCAGAGCTTATTGAACAAAGTGGGGTCCAGGGAACCCCAAGAGTCCTTGAGGGGCTGCCAAGGGGTCCTCAACAAAATGAGGAGCCGCAAGCATTCAAACACAAGAAATCTTATCCAACTTACATTTAAATATATTTTATAAATTGCAATTTTTTTCTTTTAATTTTCTTTTTTTCCACCTCCTTATTCCTCTAGTTTTTGGAAGAAATCAAGTGAATTTGCTTAGGTTTCAAAGGGTTAATTTCACTATTAATTAAGTCACTAAAATTTGTCACAGTGCAAAAATATCATGGTGGATTTTTTTTTTTTTTAATTGTTATAATCTCACCTCTTTGAACATTTGTCAGTGTTATCAGGGTCTGCAAGATAAAATCATTTAAAGGCATACTCCAACATTTTGGGCAAAATCCCCTTTTTCCAACTTCCCCCTGAGACAAGATGTTGGATGCCATTTTTCACCTCTGTACGTCCGGTGGTTCAGTTCCTGGACTGCATTTCTATAGCGCTTTTCTAGTCTACTGACTACTCAAAGCGCTTTATAATGTTTTGCCTCACATTCACCCATTTACACACACATTCACACACTGATGGCAGAGGCTGCCATGCAAGGCGCCTAGCTGTCCATCAGGAGCGGTGAGGGGTTCAGTATTTTGCTCAAGGACACTTCGACACACTTTGGAGGAGCCGGGGATCGAACCGGGAACCCTCCAGTTACCGGACGACCACTCTACCTCATGAGCCATGCCGCTCCTGTGGGTAGCATTTCCTGTTAGCTTAGCTTAGGCTGGCTCCATGACAGTGAAAAGATAAACCTTGGCAGCAGCTCTGAAAAAGTCTTATTTACACAGTGTAATATGTGGATTTGAAATACACATATTGGATTTTATTTCATTTTTTTAAATGAGAGACATTTCATGGGCGTTCCGGTAGCTCACCGGGCAGAGTATGTACCACTTAACAAGACTGAGTCCTCACTGCTGCGGCCTGGGGTTGAATCCAAGCTCAGGCCATTTATTGTGTGTCATCTCCTGTCTCTCCCCTACCTCTCCTGTCTCTCTCTACTGTGGCTGTCAAATGAGGCAGAAATGCCAAAAAATAAAAAAAGACACATTAGTTTCAGGAGAAATTAGATGGATTTAATTGTAACCACTGAACACATTTATTCTTCCATCTATCATAGAGAGGAAGATCCACCACAAATTAACTTCTCCTTCAAAACATTCCAGTATTCCTTTAAGATGGGGGACTACATTTCAATGAAGGTCAACTTTGGGATCCATGAAAAAGTTTGAAAATTCCTGGTCCAAAGACATGCTGGGCAAGGTTGAAGGAAGTGAAGTAAAAGCGGTTTTCAGAAATAAAAATGTTATCAGAAAATAGCAATACAACACATAATACACTGACTGTCACAGACATTATACATAACAGTGGGAGTTCAATCTAAAAACGCTCCGTAATTGCATTCTCTTTATTTAGTCTCTATTTTCAACTGCTTGTCACACACATGCATGCACGCACACATAAACACACACACGCACACATACACGCACGCACGCACACACACACACACACACACATAAATGCACACACATACTCGTGCAGCACAGGTTCACACGTAGAGACTCACTGAGATGTAATTATAGCTGTCCTCTGATGGAAACATCTTTCATTCCAATATTTACATTTGGCCTGTGAGTGCTCCTTTCATGCAGTCACTAATAGAGCTGGTGCACTTCATACAGTACATCCAAGGGTACAGGCAGCACTCCCTCGGAGCTACACAAAGAGTCAGGGCTCCACAGCACTGCCAAGAGATGAAATACCTCAGAGCCTTCAGAAGAGATGTCATACAAGGTTAGAGCACAAAGCTGCTTTTAAAACACGGTCCAGCCTTCATGGCGACATCTCTGTTTACCTCATCACGGAGACTTGACAAGAACTACCATGCAATGATGTGCTGCTTACACTTCTACTGGACCAGAAGATGCATGTCCAGGTTCTAGAGAGTTCCACAGCGCATTTGTGCCGATGACATCTAGCTCTGTGTGAATATAAGAAAAGAAGAGTAGGAGCTGTGTCAAAGTTGGCAGCTCAGCTCTGAAGATTCATAGTTCAGTTTTCCCCTATTATAATAAGTTCACTTACTTTTAGGATTTAGATACTCCTCAGAAAAAAAGATGGCATTTGTAGAGTAATTTTCAGTATCCACATATGGAGAACTTAAGTGTCTCACACTGACTAAGTAACTGGAATTTGCCTCTAACTGTGATAAAACTAACGGTGTTCCAACCCTCTAATACAACCCGCATCAGAGTTTTCTGAGCTCACTAGCTAGCGAGCTAGTTTGTTAGCAAGCTAGCCCGCTAGCCACTAAAAATAGTTGGTTAAAGTTAGGAAAGTTATTGCCAAGGTTGGGGAAAGGTTTGTTGTAATGGTTATGAAATGTTAGCTACCATTCGCTAACATTTACTAATATTCGGTAATATTTAGTAGCTAAGGTCAGCTACCTATAAATGGACATCGATAGTTTGGATTTAAACTTGGCAGAGCTGCCAACTTTTCAAAAAACCTTGGAGTGAGAGTTCATGGGGGGGTGAACCACTTCAAATGCACACCTTAACAATAGTAGTGCATACAGTCATATGCCTGAATTAATAGCCTACACCTCTTACTAACGCTGTATAACTGCTGGTCGTTGCATGAATATCCTACAACAGAACAGACATAGGATTATTAAAAAGAGAAAATTTGTTGCACACGGGTGATACCATTAATATCTTAATGTAGGATATTTACATAAAACGCCCCGATGGATCAGGTTAATTTCATTTGAACAACAGATTTCCCGAGCATTTATATGGGCTACGCAAACTTCCATCCACATGATAAATATTAATCCACGGACCACCAAAGTAATGTTTGACTGTTTAATTAAATCAACTTAAAATTGATTTAATTTTAAAACTTAAAATTTCTCTGGCACGGTGGGGGTGGGGGTGGGGGTGCTCCAGTACGGTACGGGCGCTCATGCACGAGCACATGCACGGTCACGCACGCAGAGTGCGAACGTGGATACGACGTAAATCATGCCGTCCTCCTGCTTCCGCAAAATAGTTTAATGTGCGCAGCACGATTAACTGCGAGTCGCGGCACTGTGCAATCAATAATCAACTGATAATAATAATCAACCAGATCCGGCAGACCTAACCAGGTGGCCACGTCAGTACACATGATGAGTGGAAAAATTTACAACAGAAAACAAGTCAGATTTGGCGTGAGATTTCTCTCTTGAGCGTGAGAGCGTGAGATAGAGGCTGAATGTGTGACTGTCACGGCCAATGCGTGAGAGTTGGCAACCCTGACTTGGGTTGGCTGAAAATCATCTTGATTGGCCTATCCGCCCACCACAAGCCTCTGAATGAGAACTATACCACACCACAGGGTCATTATTTACAGGACCGCTATGAAAATGAACTCTCAAAGACTTCAAACTTTCTTCACACCAATATTCCCTCACTGCAATAATGTCCTCCACATTCGTTTTCCTAAAAGCCGCAGCACTGTTGTGTTTTCCTGACTTGAAACCTTTTTTTTGGTTAAAAAAAGGTCTCTCTGTCAGAAAATAGTCCCCAGGGAAACCTTTGCTTTCCACAGACAATTATTTAAAAATCAAAAAATTTGATTATATGTTGTGCTCCCGCATGATTTACAAAAAGGTTTATTGCAGTAAATGTGGGGGAATTGTAGCAAACAGGCCAAACATTCAAAATCACTAGTATGGTCGTTTAACCATGTCTATTCAGTTTAAAGGCACTCATCTAAAAGCACTGGTCTAAAACTGTGTATGTGGTGGTCTCCACGCCTGCAGCTCCATGATATTGAGAAATCCTGTTTCCACATCCAACACCAGAATTTCATTTGGACAAACGGTGAAATCTTCAGCGTCACAATTACTGCAGAATGGGTGCATCTCTGTTTCACTCCCACTTTTGATTTACAGTAGGCTGATAAGATGGGTGGACTTAGCCTACATAAAAAGCTTGCCTATTGTTGCTTTAAGGAATGTGAAATACAACACACTCAAACACCCTCTCACACAAGCACACAATAACAAGGGTTAACCATTTCAGATCTCTTCCCAGCCCACAGGCCACCCACTCGCCATCAGTCATCAGTCAGCTCCAAACATTTGCTCAGAGTCCTGTTTCTCTTCGTGCTTGGCCTCAGTACGCAGGGCCGGGCCAGCTAAATCCCCTACTGCTAATTTGTCCCGCAGTAATTCTCAAGGCCAAGGAGGAAACATAAACTCTGTTTGTGAGAAATAGAGGGCTCTCACTGTAAATCACTTGTCTGCGCAAGACAGAGCAGCTGCTCTTGAGTTGCCTTGAGGTAATCAGGTGATTCATCTACACTCGCAGCAACTGGTGCATGACTGTTTCTTATTGAATACAACTCTGTCAGAAATCAGCATGTTGATCATCATTTGAAAAAAGGTATAAAAGCACATAGGGGCTTTCTTATCACCATTCTTGGCAAATAAGGCATAGTGCTCTCCCTTATGTTCTCTATCTTGTTATTAATGATAATGGACGCAGACATTTATCATAAAATCTTAATCACTGCATTACCTGCCAGGCGTTTGTGTCATGAGTTACTCTGCCCTCTTATCTCTCTGTTCCTGCAAATACAGGGCAAATGTTCTCCAAGGGCCTTGAAGATACATGAATCTGATAGCAATCTTTGGCAACACAGTTAATTAAGCTCTGATTTATTTTTCTGTGACAGACAAAAAATTACAGCTTTAAAAGCCATTCTACTAATAAGGTTGTTACGGAATAACTGTGTGACAAAGAGCTGCACTGAAGGGCATTTGAGCAATACTGTCAGATTTATTGCTACTTCATTTTAATCATCATCATAGCCTTGACTACAATCAAACACAAGTTTAATTATGATAGTCTTAGCTTCCAGTTCGGTATATTAACTGGGAAAGATTTGGAGGATTATGAAATGTTGCCTTTTTCATGTTCTGGACCTCCGAATTGACTTTCAATAATCCACAAACCCCCATTCAAAGTTATTTTGCCCTTATTTTGCCCTTGTATCAAGAGATATTTTGATTTGTCTTAAAATGTTAAAATGATCTCTCAAATATTTTCTGCATTCTAACAACTTTTAGAATATGATGTTACAGTGAAATGTAACTTTTCCTCATTGTTCTAAATCAACAGAACATTTTCTTCAGAAGTCAAAGATGATGACTAAGAAATGAATCCCAAAGCAGCTGTGTGAATCACGCAGATAATACTGTTTTTATCTATCTGTCTAGTCTAAACATCTCTTAATCACATCACTCACCCCCAGTACAATCTATCCATCCAGATAGTTTCTTCAGATTTGGCATGGTTTTCAGTCTGCCACGATCTTCCATGTCTCTCTGCACCTTGACACAGTTGGGCTGGATGAGTATTGTTTTGTGGAGCTCAAACTGTCAGAAATTTACATGTGAAAAACTCAACATCAACAGCTCTTTCCAAACATAATGACATGACAAGCTTTCAGACCACAGGGACTTTTTCATAGTTCTAGGAACAGTTGGAGGCATGACCCGCTTTTAATGTGTCCGCACTGCAGGAACTGGGAACAATCATAGGGCCTCATTCAGCAGTCGTTCTTAAGAACAAATTGGTTCTTAAAACCCACTTCGACAGTTTCCAAGAAGATTCTGGCATTCACCAACATTTTCTTTTTGGGATTTGTTCTCACGTAAGAACTGAACCTTCGAACACTCAACAGCTCTCTTATACACACCTGAGTGCTGACATGCAAAATAATTGATCTTTGTGTTTTCTTCAATTCTACAGCTATATAATATTATAAGGTTTAAATTACAATAATATTTATATAATTTAAAATATTTTAATAACTAGTTTCATTATTTTGCAAAGCAATATATTCCTTTAAAATAAACATAATACTAACAGTTAGTTCACATCATTTATGTTATTTGGGCACATCAACAGCAGTTGACTGCAAACAGCCCACGTAGAACAAACATTTGACACTTATATTGTGAGAAATATTCAAAGCCAAGATACCATTGTTTTATGACTGCAGCATCACATCAAATATCTAGAAAATATCTAGATAGATAGATCTAGATGTATGTGCATCATATAAATTTCCCTGTAATCCAGCGGGACATATTTGGGATATTTGAAAACCTTGGGATCTCCAATAGAATTTAACATAAAGTTATGTGGGTTTGAGCAGAGCTTGGTGTGAAGCAATGGCAGACTTGCCATTGGGTGCGTTGAAGAAGTTGAGTAACACATTGCCAGTGCCCTGCAGAACCTTTTTATTGTGAGACATCTCTTGAAATGGCTGTTGATACCGAAAAAAACAACTTTTTTTTTTGGAAACAAAATAAATACACAACAGACATGGTAGACAGACATATATTTGCCAATGAATCACACTGATCATCCCAGTCAGTATTGTTCTCAGACTGATAGTCTCGTCCTTGGTTACATTGTAGCCTCTGCTCTTCCAAGTGCTGTGTACACTACCTGTTATTAGAGCACATTTCCTATCTCTGGCACTGGCCCAAGCCACTGAGAAAACAGGGCAGTCAAACCACCAGGAGAAAACATTTGTGCAATTCCAGTACAATCCATCCATTGTTTCTGCCCCCAGTTTCATCAGTAATCACCCAATTCTAATTCTAGCTGCATTTTTTTTCTGGGAGTTCAATATTCTTTTCAGTCTGTTTTCCACCACAATTACCCACAGGTAGCTATTATATACGGCCCACAGTCAAAACTCAGCTCAACTAATACTGCAACACCTCAGCAACTGCCAACGATTAAAGGATCATTAATGTCTCGCCAGTTGCACGCCATGTGAAACTGTGCATTTAGCCTCAGAGCAAATAGATCTATTTTTGGCAAACTGAGTCACAATATTGTAAGGCTTACATTGTTTTTGAAGTTATAATGCTGCTGATGCTTTGGACACTGCTCAGGACTGAAAATATGATTAAGCAGAAAAAAAGAAAAAAAAATTAAGCTGTCGGCCAATACTGAGATTGTGCCAAAAGACAGCATTCACCAAGGGCAGCATGAAGTGGGAAACAAAGGAACTGGAGCTTTTGTTGGTGTTTGATTTGAATGAATCCCCTGCGAGTCTCATCCATCCTTTTCAAAACCCAATTTCTGTCTGCCGCATTTGGCCTTTACACCTTCCTCTTCAGTGAGTGATTGGAGTCATGACCGCGTAAGCAATGAGAATAAATTGCACTCCGATAGAGGAACTAAGCTTAGCTTTACCATAAGTCATCTCTCTCTCTTTCAGGTTGTTTTGGGTTTGGATGACAACATCACAGACAGATGCGGAGTGGCAAAAATGAATTGCTTTTTGAAATATGGGAAGTGTTTTCAACAAGGACTCAGCTCGCCTCAGGAAAAATCTATTCAAATTCAAACTGATATATCTCAAGCATATTACAGCAATATGATATTATTCCACAGTGAAACATTATATCAGAGTACCTTGTGAATTATGATGTTCCCAAACTGTGGAGAATATCAGCAGATGAGACAAATAATCTCCAAAGACAAAGTATGTCTGTATCATATCTGGGTTAGGATTTGACCAATATGAGTTGAATTGTTGCCATTGGTTTTGGCCTGAAGCTGATATTCAACAAACTGACACAAATTCAGTGTTTTCTCCAGAAATCTGCCTCAAAATCCAATACTAATGAAATTCTTTGAGGTGGGTTTCCCTGCAGTTTGCAGACATGGACTACTTAGGGTCAGTAAGAAAAGTTTGTCCATCCAGGTGAACACTAGGCGAAGTACTTTTTTTTTTTCTTTTTAAAGGCCAGGATCACTCAGACAGATACTGGCCCGAAATCCACAGCTAAAATGGAGGAACTGGGCAAACTACAATCACCTATGAGATTGGTTTCTCAACTGCTGGGTTAGGACACCACATTTCCACTAAAATGATTATAAGGGGCCATTTACACGACAACGTTTTCCACAAAAAACGGTAAACTTTTGTTGCGGTCTGGCCTTTCATTTACACGACAACGGTGTTTTAGGTGCTTGAAAACGCGAACTTTTGAAACCGGGTTCCAGAGTGGAATTTTTTGATAACGCCACCCTCCCCGTCGCCATGTAAACTGGCAAAACGAAATTCTTGTGAAAACGATGACGACACGGCCCCACTTCGCGCATGACTATGACGTTTTCAACCATGCGCGAACAGGAAAACAACAACAATGGTGGCCGCCAAAGCGTTTGTACGCAGGCGCGCGGTGCTACTCTGTGGTGTTACGTTGCAAAGTTACACCGCCACCTACTGGCCTGGCATGCACACTACACCGTTTTCAGTTGTTTTTGCAGATTTGTGTATACGAGGATCGTTCTCACAGCGTTATTGTGTAAACATGGAACTTTTTAAAAACGCAAAGGAATGAGTTTTCCGTTTTCATCGGAATTGTTGTCGTGTAAACGGGGCCTAAAAGTGGAAGTATGGGTCATGAGACTGTGGGTCTGATTTCCCTGAGAAAAAACAGCCCACCATTAAACCACAACATTTTTAAAATCCCTACAACTGAAATGAAGACTTAAATTCTGTATTTAACATCACTCAGTGACTTTTGAGGCCTTGAAAATAAGTAAAATTAAAGATATTTTAAGACTTTAAGACCTGGTGCAGACACCAGGGGCCAATTGCACCATGTAAAAAAGTTGTATGTAAGCCATTATATAAAACTGCAATAGAAACAGCTACATCAGTCATAGATGCTACAAGTTCGTGGTGATGACATCTAACAGGGGGTTTACATCAAGGCGTGTTAAACTGGCAGAGGCTAAGGAGCTTTTGTAAGGATGAGCAGAGATGTAGAACTGCTCTATTAGACCCTTCAGCATCCAAGGAATCAATGCATAGGAACAGACTAATTATTGCAGAGATATTGGCAGACCATTCCATAAACAAAGCTCAAGTATATAGTGCTGGGGAAAAACAAATACAAACATCAATACATTTACATTTTTGATTGCTGGCAGGCAGGGTCAAAGGATGGTTGTGTTGGTTTGTCAGTCTGACCAACACTTTACTCCAAGGCAACATATCTCAAAATCTATACGGTGGATTACTGTAAAACCTTGAGAACACATTCATGCTCCCCAGAGGGTGATCCCTGTCAGTTTTGATGACCTCATGACCGTTCCCCCAACACCATCCTCAGGCGTTAAATTTGCACATAAGATATTGCTAAATCTAATAAGCTGGTTGCCATGGTGTTTGGTGAATGCATTCATTCTGCCCAAAAGAAGATTTCTCTTGATGATGTATGCACCACATGTACCAAAGCACCAAAGTTGAGTCCATTTGCAATAGTGGCCAAGACGAGAGGAAGTCTGAGGGGGCTTTCACACAGACCCTGTTTGGTCCTTTTCAATCATGATGCCTTCACTCTGAGAGTTAGGTTTGTTTGGAGAAGTGACACACGCTCAAACTCTAGTTTGGACCAAACAAGTGAACTGTGGTCTGCCTGAAAAATAGAGACTGGGTCCAGTTCCAAGTGAACCACGGTAAAGTTTGTATGAGAACTGTACAGTATGCTTTGTGTGAGAACACAAGCCCACTTAAATCTCACTTGTCTTCTGTGTAGGAAGTGATGAGTGAACACACTGCAGGCACATTAGGGCTGGCCTTTTCCTTTGGTACTGTCTCCTTGCAGCATGTCTCTGGATTACATGAAGCAATTCAATACTTGACAGGAGCTCATACTCTTCAAACTGTATATGTTGTTGATCAATTGTTTTGCTATTGCTCTGTAGTTGTAACGCACTGTTGTTTCCAGACTGAAAACTACAGTAGATCTGTCTGATAGATAAACAGCTTGTCATGTCTACAAACATACTGTAGGTCCAATGAACAAAAGGGCCAGACCCAGGATCGGACCAAGGAAGCAGACGATTTGAAGTGAAAGTGCCCTAAACCAAAACAGGCACAAGACTGAGACAAGTCACAGAAATTTTCAAGTGCATTTTCAAGGCCAGACTCAAGAGCAAGACTGGACCTGAGTACTACAGGTAGAGTACCCACTCTGTGAGGCTATTCTGAGGCTGGCTGCCCCATCATGACAAATCAGTTCTGTCCATAGCCACCACTGGTCCCAGTCTTGCAATCCAAACCTATTAGTGTAAAGACCTGTCGGCTTCAAGCCAAACTCTGCACTTACGCACCCCAGACCTCCCCACCCCAATACATTCACCCTGGAGAATAGTACTGCTCCATGCACTCAAATGCCCCTCAGCAGCCCAAAATATAATAAGAAAATGGAAATCATCTGCTATTTGTCTTCGCTGTGCTTGAACCAACTTTGGAAAATGAGAAGAGAATGAAAAAAAATGCCTTTCAACAACGGAATTATCATTTGCATTTCATTTCAGCATATATGGAACACTTCAATATAGATGAAAGTGAATTTCTGCACGATGTTGAAAATAGTACTGTTTCGCCTCAGACTGAAGAACATATTAAGCCTTCTGATGTCTTCTGTAAAACCTTATGGAGCTGTCAGCCATATTTAACAGCCTTGGTGATACACACACACACACACACACACACACACACACACAAACTCATAATACACGAGAGAGAAAGTCCTTGGGGGGGACCCAAACATTCCAGTGCAGGGGAGTTATGTCTTCCTGATGAGCAACAACTATAGATGAGACATCAAAAGACTGCAAAGAGAAAGAGAATGAGGGAAAATTGACTATAAAGGAAGGAAGCAGGCAGCAAAGAAGAGAAATGGAAACAACCACATGTAGCAGAAAATAGTGCGAGAGCAGAGAGAGAGACAAACAAGAGATGGAGAGAGTGGTGGAGATCCCTGGGGAGATACAGCAGTGGTTTGAGAGGAAGAAATGTGTCCTGAAAGCTGGAGGGCTAGTGGTCACACACGATCTGAATGTATCTTCTGTATATTTTGATGCAGCTAATGTACTGAAATTTATTTTAATTTGATTCTAATTCAATTATAATCAATAATTAAAAAAATTTAAATTATTATAAAATTTTATTTGATTTAAATGAAGGACAAATATCAATTAATCATCATCATTAAATGTGTATTAAAGGTGCATTAAAGATATTCAAATTTTCCAACACAAAAATAAGATTTGTAACTTAATAGATTTTTCCCCCATATCTAATACAAAGAATAGAAAAAGCATACAAAACACAGAAAATCATTTATGCACATCAAATGCTTCTGCATTCAATTTTGACTGCTCATGATTTCAGTTTCAGTCAGTGTGCTCCACAAACTCAGACTCAAAAACACAGCTGAAACTGAAACACGCTTTAAAAGGTTATCCAAAAAGAAGTCGCAAGTTTGGGTTTGTTTGAACTTTTATCCCATTTTAGTCCTAATTTACAGTAAAAGATAATATGCGAGTTCCACACAGCCAACTTAGTCATCCACCAGTAAGAAATGATCCTATCAGTCCAAAGTCAAGCTGGATACTTTGCTAAAAGCTGTTTAGCACAGTGTATAGCTGGTATAGGCTGGTATACCAGGCACCAAGAGATTTTGAAGAAGAGCATGTGGCATTCTCCAACATAACAAGGATCTCTCTGAGCTAGAGTACGCTAAAAAAATATACCAGACATCAGGAAGTAAAGTAAAAACACAAGGCAGATGTAAATTTGGGAAACAAACGCAAACCTGCGATATGTTTTTCGATAACTTTTCAAAGTGTGTTTCAGCTTCCCACATGTTTTACTTGGACGTTTGCATTGGAGCCTTGGTATGCAAAACACATTTGAGTGAATGGGGAGATGACTGAAACTGAGACTGTCAACATTCAAGATGCGACCACAGAAGCGACTGATGTGGGTGAGTGACTTTTTATGGCTGAACATAGCAAAAAGTTATATATACAGGCCAATGTTTTGACAAATTTCTATATTCCAAAACATGAACCCATACCATATTCTGCCATGTTCTCCATGCACTGGAAGTGCCAAATTAAAGCCGAAAAGCAACTTGTAAACTCATTTACTGTCTCTCCCATCCCTTTTGTATCTTTTGGTATAAAGCATCACAGACTGGCCAAGTTGGTACATATGAATGCCTTTTCCCCATGTTTTTCAAAGAATCAAGTGAATTTGCTCAGGTTTCAAAGGGTTAAAGTAGCCCCCTGTATAAATGAGGAGCAGCAAAATGACCTGACTTTGGATGGTCTTCATCTTTTTACCCAGGGAGGACATTTAGTCCTCATAAATAAAGAAAAAAAAAGAGCACACACAGAGAGAGCATTGTCCCAGTAGGCTCCCACAGGTGTGTTGCCTTGTACAGAAATATATATGGATGGACACACACACACAAAACAATGCAAAAGCTATGGTTTGCAACAGTGATCCAATCACATTTTCCTTGTCTCAGGGGTCAGCCAATCAGCATATATTTTGTGGTGGAATGGGAAAGAAGGAAGGAAGTTCTGCCTCCTGCATGCTTGCCTTCATCTCCCTCCCATCCACTGACCCACACAGCACCAATTAGGAGTGACATCTCCCAGGAACCCCCTATCGACTAATGTAGCTTCAGCTATCCAGGGCCACCACAGGTCATTGGGCAGTCTGATTATTGATATGGAACGGAAAGAATGTACATTCACATTCAAAACAAAGCTTCAACCTTAAGTTTCATTCCTACTGCATCCGTCCTGCTCATCCTGTTTCTAGAGTGTCTCTGAGGTCTGGTTGTTATTACAGGAGGCAGAGCCAGCATCTCCACAGCTGGGTTTCCATTCCAGCATTTCTTCGCAAATTACAATCTATCAAATTACAAAACCTCAATGGAAGCAGCAAAATTTAATTAAGAATTGCGCAATATGGTTGAAACAATTTTACACACCCACTTAGAGCAGAAAATATTTTTGACAGTGGTAGTTTTGAATGTTCTGAAATGTCTCTAAAATATGTGTTCACCATGACCTCCCAGAAATATCAAACTTACTACCTCTCCTATCTTCCATAATGGATGCATAACTATTAGCTGACGCTTTCAGATTTTGCAAAGTGCATAAGTTTGGTCTAACAATCAATTCTTGAAACGTTCTTTCAGCTTGCATGCTTTTTGCTTGACAGCTGGATGAACCATATCTAGAGACAAACAGCATGTGTCGTGACTAACACCTCAGAAGGCAGAATAAGGCAAATTACTCTATTACTTGAGAAAACAAGTTGATTTGACTTGTTGATTAAAGACCATGTTGATCTGACTAGCTAGTGGAATTATTTCATTAGAAAAAGAAACTAGTTAATTGAAGGAACTAGTGAAACCAGTGAAATTGTTTCATTAGAATCCACACAAATGATACAGCAAATATGCCACCTTGACTGACCTATAGTTTTAGCACACCCTGGGATCTGATTAGTGGTTTCTCAGATGTTACATGTGATGGATGAACAAATGGACTAAGAATGGTCCATGCTCCTGATTTTACTGTTGAAAACAAAAAAAAATTCAAAACTATATAAAAATTGTTAGGAAGGATATTTATTGCAGCGTATGAGCACATTGGTCTCCTGGAGTGGTTTTGTATTGCAAATGTACACAGTGTTACTACTGTATGCGTTGTTCCCCAGCCATCCTTCCAGTATCTGGCTTCCTTTACAGAACCCAGATATTAATGGCTGTATGTTTCCGTTCACTGGCAGTGGCTGCGATCCAGTTAGCAATAACCTGAACAGGGACAGGATCCAGTCGAACAGAGCTCAACGCCCAGGGGTTCTGCTGCTGAAACCTCTCCTCTCTCTTGGACTCAGCACCTCTACTTGTGCCTAAGCCCAATCAGGGGAAGTTTAGAAAGCTGAATCAAGACTCAAGGCTCCAGAGACTGATCCGATTAGGTAATTATGATAATTATTATTACATATCTAATGTCCAGACACTGGGCAAAGGAGAGGTTGAAAAGCTGAACCTGATGAGACAGTCATGGAGCAACACCCTGCATTCGATTTAAACCTAAGGACGTGGGAAGTCTCCACCAAACTGAATCACCACAAGAATGTTCCATCTATTAGCTATTAAAGGATCTGAGGACAGAGGTTAGGAGCATGTGTGTGCGTGTGTGTGTGTGAGATAGAAGTGAGGGGTAGGGGGGTTGAAAGAAAGGATGATGTATCCAGTTGGAATGAACTGGCCAGATGAAGCAAAAAGACCTAGAATTTACTCAACCGTCACAGGCGTTTGCAATACGAAGCAATAGTTTGCTCAATGGATGTCTAGCATGTGTCTGCTGCATTAAAGGAATAGTTCTCTCATTTTGAAAAATTTCATTTGAACAACAGATTTCCCGAGCATTTATATGGGCTATGCAAACTTCAATCCACATGATAAAAATTAATCCACAGACCACCAAAGTAATGTTAGACTGTTTAATTAAATCAACTTAAAATTACTCTGGCACGGTTGGAGGGGGTGTGCTCCAGTACGGTACGGGCGCTCATGCACAAGCACATGCACGGTCATGCACGCAGCGCGCGAACGTGGATACGACGTAAATCATGCCGTCCTCCTGCTTCCGCAAAATTGTTTAATGCGCACGCCGCAATTAACTGCGAGACGCTGCATTGCACAATCAATAATCACCACTAGGGGAGCTGTGCTCCCCTTAACTCCCCCTTATCTCGCACACAGCATATAGCACTCACAAGTAACAAAGTGGTGCAAGTGCAGTCATTAATCACAAGAGAGAGGCAATCAGCCTACTCACATTAGGGCCATTTGCTCCGTATCGTGCTAACGCAAAAATGCCCCTCTCCCCATTCCCCTGCTGGCCTGCACTCACATTACCTAAAGCCCAAACGCGCTCAAGCGCAATTGCCCCTGGTATGCACGTCATCACGTTGAAATACGACACAGGCATGGTCCAACGTCATCATAAATCAGTATAGTTCAAATACATTCATCATGTCTTCCTTTTAACTAAAAGACGTTTTTGTTCCTTTTAATCAGACATAGGGATGTTTATTTACCTTGACAGTTTCGGAGGTAACTTCCTCCTTCTTCAGAAAGTGTCCAACTGACAGCCAGAACGGCACCTGTCAGGTCCGGCAGACTGGGTGACCGGGTGGCTGCGCACACCGGCTGGTGCTGGCACGGTGCCAGTGCGGTGCCGGCCGGCACCAAGTCTGCCGGATCTGACAGGTGCGCGGCGCACACAGACTGCCATACTTCCATTATAAACCAACTTTTCTTTATATACGGTTGCAGCAGCACAACAGACAACAACACAGACAACATGGTTCATTATTGATTGCGCAACGCGGCCATTCGCCAGTAATTGCGCTGCGCGCATTAAACAATTTTGCAGAGGCAGGAGGAAAGTTGCATGATTTACATCATATCCACATTCGCGCTGCATGCGTGACCGTGCATGTGCTCGTGCATGAACGCCCATACCGTGCTGGAGCACACCCCTTCCAACCGTGCCAGAGTGGGGGAAGTGTACTGTATTCAAGCACGGAATGGAGCGATCATACTGGTCCAATAATCCAGATTTTAGGGGCAAACGTGCTTGGGCACGGTACAAACTTGGTAATGTGAGTAGCCTCTAACTCATTCACTTCATTGGATAATATGCCGGTGGGGTGAGGTTGAAGTCCCTGATTGATCGGAAAGATTCTTCTGATTGGCTGGGCCTCTTGTAAAAGTGGCCCAGCCGCCGCCGCCGCCTCTGCTCTGCAGGCATAACTTATCGATCACAAGTGTCTTTTCTCAGGCTCCACAGATAGATCACAGATAAACAGAACTGTTTTTAGTCAAAAGAAAAAAAGGCTCTTGATGAGCACTTCAGTGTGAGAAATCGGAGGTGTGGCGTGAGAGCGTGTGAAGCCAATCAAATGCGCGAGTCTCACGGCCAATGCGTGAGAGTTGGCAGCTCTGGATAACATAGATTGAAAAATAAGCCGAAGTGATACCGCTTCTCTGAATAGACAAGCTAAGTCAGTGTGCTGCTGTTAGTCAGTGAAAATAGAGCAGAGTGCCAACTCTTCGCTTTGTTACACAATCTATGTCAGTGGGCTGCTGTAGTCTGGAAATCTTCTTTGCCAGACATATGTTCATATTCCACACAAAAACAGCATTTCATTCAAAATTATGTCAAATTCCGTGATATTCCACATTAAAAATAGATTCTGTTTTATTTGGCTAATTCCGCGATTCCGTCCACGATTCCGTGATCGCGGAAATTATAGGGCCCTATCACTGTTATAAAAAATAGTGGCGCAATTTGGTGAGCGTTATCCTGGTAATTTTTCTGCGTGAGAAATACAAGGTGTGGCGTGTGAGCGTGTGAACGGGTTGAAATGCGTGTCTCACACCCAATGCGTGAGACTTGAGAGCCCTGTAGCTAGCTAAAACACTTTGTTAAGATGAGGTTAAGGCTAAGGTCAGGTTAAGGTTAAGGTTAGGGTTAGGATTAAGTTAACGTTTGGGTTAAAGTTAGGGTAAAGGCTAGCAAACTTTAGCT
>OMLB01015152.1:0-24340 GCA_900302555.1 Myripristis jacobus
AAACCCTGCCACTTTAACTGTTCATAAATTATTTTGTTTTTATACAGGGTGGTATAAATATCTGGAAGTGAGCTGACAGCACTCATTGTTTTACTCTCATTCTTTTATTTATTTATTTTTTTAAATATAGAAGCCCCACCCAAAACCACCAGCTGACACACAGAGAAAGAGTAATACAAATGCTGAGAAATGTTGATAGAACTATTAGTCTTTAAAGGACCATACCAGTGATTTTGAAAGTTTGGCCCATTTGTTAAAATTTCCCCACATTTTACCCCAAAGGTTTCCCTGGGACTTTTTTCTGGCAGGGGATTGTTTCAGTAGTTTCAAGTCATCAAAATAAACTAATGCAGGAAAACATGCAAAATCACTGGACTGATCCGTTAAAAGAATCAGTGAATCCTACAAAAAAATGCACCTGGTCCTCGGTAGAAGGACCCTTTTGGAACCCTGATTTCTAAGAGTGTAAGACAAAGGCTGAGAGAGTGGATGGCAAGCGGACAAAGAGAAAGATTAACAGATGACACAGGGATGGAGGTATAGGCAGGCGGCAGAAGAAAGGAGAGAAAAGGAGTGAACAGATAAAGAGGCTTGGGAAACAAGTTAAGACTTGACTTGAGAAGCAAACACTGAACCAATAAAGGAAGCAGACAGGCAGACAAACATCCAAAATGTGGAACAGCTGAAATAAACTTCAGCTCCCTGACCCAAATTTCTCTCTTATCTCCATTTCAGACCTTTTGCAGTATGGCTTTACCCCTGACACACACATGCCACATTGTGAGAAGTGGCACACATGATTAGCCATGCATTTTAATAATTTGTTCCTTGTGAATGAGGAAGAGAAAGCTGCTAATGACATCACTGATAGAAAAAGCTGGGGATGGATGAAACAATACGTGACATCAGGCATTATCCCATAGTCTTTCCTTATTCTTGTGAATAAGGAAGAAAGATTCAGTGATGACAGAGGTGTGTGTGTGTGTGTGTGCATGTGTGTGTGGGTGGGGGGGAGTACTGGAAACTGACTAAGGTAATACGTGACATCAGGGATATCTCTGCTGACCTCAAAGCCCCCACTGCATCATGCTCTATCACCAGTAAATCTATGTGCAATAGAGTTCTGGAGGGAAAAAAAGAGGCAAAAAATTTCATAACTTCCTTCAAAGTAATATCATCATGGCTTCACCTCAGGAATTTCTGAGTGATGCAATGAAAACTCAAACCTGTTTAGCGGTGCCTGTGGACGTGTTTGGTTAGTGGTGAGGAAAAGAGCATGACTCAAAGTAAATAAAGAAACTAAGACTCATGTTGGCTCTGCACGAGCAGCCACGTGTTTAGGTGTGTATGCTGCTGTGTGCATGTCAGGTTGTGAGTCTGTATGTGAGTGTGTGATTACTCGCAGTGTTTATAAGCCTGAGGGGACATTGGTTTGTTTACACTGGGTTTTTGTTAGTCATTGCCAATGTCTGATAGGCTGCAACTGTTGCAGTCATTCCTTTATCACAAAACAATAAAGCCTGATTCATGTCTGGGTCTGGCAGCTGGGTCCTCTCAGAACCAGGGTTTGAATGCTGCAGGTTTCTGGAGGCTAAAAAAGTAGTGTGACCCTGTCATGAGGCTCTAGCTGGCTGAGCCCAAACACAGACCAAGGCAGGCAGGTGGGGAAACATCGAAGTTTATTGCTAATCAGACATGACGGAACTTGAGGAGGGCAGCAAGCTGGCTGAGGAGGGGTGGCTGGCTGGCATGGCTGAGGGCTTGGTGGCAGAGCAAACAGTGAGCATGGCTGGGACTGGTGGCTGGTGCAGAGTTTATGAGCAGTGTGGTGATGAGAGGACTGACAGGTATGCAGTGACACATAAGGATGTGCCCACACCACACACTGGGAGACAGAGGGAAATACTCAGGAACACTAGACCAGAGAGGGATCATGCAAACCTTTTCCCTTAAATTTCCCTTAAAGTAGCTTCAAAGTCAGAAAAAAACACTTTTCCCCATATTGTACATCTGTATGTGCTGGCTGCAATGCTTCATTGAAGCTACACCAACACCACACTTTGAGGGCTAATTCAGATTCTTACACATATAGTGGTATTTTCTGCTCTATGTGAGCGTAATACATCCAACAAGTTTGGTCCATTGAATTCCTCACTGTGGTGAGAGTAACAGCTTCACCTTCACACTTCAACTTAACAACGCTGAAAAATTGTTTTGAAAGATGCACAACAAAACACATTTGTAGTAATTCCACTTGCAACATTCTTTCCAGTCCCCAGTTTTAAAAAATGTTAGAACTATTGTCTGCCGTTGCACTACGACCTGATTACCACACAGTGGGAAACCGGTCCCAACCTACCTGTTTAACCTACAGGAAACAGTGACACTGCAGTGGCAGAAAATAGTTAGCCAGGGGGGAACGTCCACCTCAATGGCAGGAGGAGTTTGAAGCACCCAGCCAGTCTCCGGCACTCAGTACCAATGAGGGGACGATAGCATAATTTTTCAACATGGGGGAACTGGCCCTTCAATGTGTTTTTTACCTTCTGTACTTTCTGTCAGCACTGTCTGTCACAAAGTAATTAAGACCACCTTCTCTGTAAAGTCATCATTTTCCACAACAGGAGCATGTGGGGCTTGTGTCCTCCTCAACATTTTTATTTTTACATCACAAAATGTACAGAGCTAATTATTTATTTTATATGTATTTAAACTTATCAGCTTGCTAGTTTTTCTGTTGGCAACAAGATGCAAAAATAATCCCAGAAAGTTTGTTTTCAGGGAAGTGCAATGACATAATGAGCAAGAAGTGGGATGCCCTTTTTGGCTGCGGTTAGAAAACCACACTGAATATTTGTGTCAGGCGGTGGTCATGCTGACAAACTAAACTGCTAGAATGCTAGAGTTCATTTTAGTGCAATTTTCGATGGTTCCAAGCCATGAACTGTGCAACATACATTATGGTGTGAAACACTGAGCAAAAAAGGCTGCTTGCCACTACTAAAGTACTGCATTGTCTTTTCAAAGTCTCCAGACTATTTGTTACTGTAAAGTTTTGAACTTAAGCATTGATTGATGAGGACAGGGGGTTTCCCTTATTTTGGATGCACAATCCTCCACTTGCTTCCTCGCGTCCTATCCCTCAAAACATGAGACACAAGCAGAGGAGGCAAGGGACAGATACAAGGACAGAAACTTTTCACCTTTCACTCTTTTAAAAGTAATGTTGATGTGACAAGGTTCTCTAACTAAAAGAATACAATACATATATCCATCCCAATCCAAACTGCAAAAGGTCTGACTAGCTTTGGCATTTGAAAAATGAACGCTGTGGGTAGGCTTGATAGATTTGTGGCATGGCATGGATGCAGCAAATGCATGTCACGTCACATGCAACTAGATCATCCGTGCTGACACTTTAGTTGCACTCTGCAGAATCAGACAGGATATTTTTCTATGGCAAAACTAACATGTTGTGCAACTCCCCAGATTAAAGCAT
Source organism: Myripristis jacobus (assembly GCA_900302555.1). Classification (NCBI taxonomy): domain Eukaryota; kingdom Metazoa; phylum Chordata; class Actinopteri; order Holocentriformes; family Holocentridae; genus Myripristis; species Myripristis jacobus. The sequence goes on from OMLB01015152.1 coordinate 3,500, forward strand.
TGGATGGCCAAATAACAATGGTACTGCATTTCAGGGGTAGGAGAGTTAATTTGGTTGAGGGACTTTTTTCTTTTAAAATCAATTTAAAAAAATAAAAATAATAAAAAAATTGTGTGATTATAACCTTTTGGAGTTACTGAATGCACTCAGAGGTAGAGTTTTACACATTCTTATGTCACATCACCTCAGACAACCCTAAATAAATTGCTCTTGTTAAACCTTGTGAGTAGGGGCAGGACAAAAACTCTTTAATGCGGGTGAGAGCGAGACAAAATAAAAGTGGTGATCCCTCTATGATTCCAAATGCCAGATATAAAGGTTCTTTCAGAAACAAGATAAAATAAAATCAAAAAACCGTAGAGCACTAGAGCCCCATCCTAGAGGCCCCAGGGCGCTATGACAATATTTTAGCATATGCTTTGTTCATAGTAGGCTTCATGCCAGTGGTGTTGGGGTGGGCCAAATTTCCCAGCAAATATTGGCTTATAGTACACATTAGAATGCAAAATACATAATGCTTTCATTAGGCTTACAAATGTAGACCAAAGAACCCTAACCCTTTGCAAGCAAGCCCTTTAAATGTAAATAATATCTCAAAAGAGAAAACCAACAGCCGACAATCCTTTACAACACACTCAAGAACTCAAGGATGTGGCCATGCAAACAGACAAACTGAAACTTAGAAAGTGAATGCCTGACCCCAAATAACAGGGCCACTTAAAGCCTACATATTCTTCATACTTGCATGATATTGTTGTTACAGAACCATGGCTAACTCTAATGGAACGCTAATGGAAAGACTAATATGCACGTCATATTATACATCTCAGCAGTGAAAAATGAAACAAAGAAAACAGAGAGACCAGCAGTCATTGAATTAAGAAAGAATGGCATATGTGGTCACATATTAGGCTAAATCAACCAATTTAAATACACTATAGCCTAAGTATTTTGCTGTTTTAGATTTAGATCTCTGTGTGAAAAAATGCAAATGTGATATGAATTCCATGGATCCAGATTTTGAGCTCCAGTCGTAGGCGTGGCTAGCCTGGATGGAGCTAGTTGTGGAGCGTGAAAAACCTTTCATGTCTGCCGCTGCCTGTCGTGAAGCTGCACATTCTGTTCACTGTATCAAAGAACATGCTCACGTGACCAGACGTCTTTGATGCTGCACAGAGGACAAGAATGAATTGGTGACTGCATCACGAAAAATCTGCTTTAAAATCATATGTTCACCTCCCTCTTTTTCCAGGACATGAGAGATAACCTGTTGAAACTGAAGCCGATGCACAGGGATGGGTCAGGGATGGGTTTCCACAAACCTGACTGCCTGTTCCTTTCATGTCCCAGCTACTAGGTCGCAATCATCCTTGCTCTCATCAGGGCATAGCAGGTGTCCAGCGTTTTACTGATCTCTGTTTTGATCTTGCACAATAGCAAGGAGGCTGCTGGCTCCAGGAGATCACGTTGTAAGCCTGGACTCATCAATGCTCTGCTTCAGGGCAGCTGCTCCAGACAACTTTGCATATGTGGTTTGATTTGCACATGAAGTTGAACATTTCTAAGAAGTTGCCTTTGTTAGGAGCATCTTTAGCTCTCTGTGCCCATGTAAGGGTACATCCTGCTTAGGACAAATCAGCACAAAGTCCAAAGCCACTTTTAGGTGGTCCCAATTCCTCTAGATACTACCTCTCAATAAATGAGCAATCCATGGCATCACAGGTCAGCTGATTTATTACATTTTCCCCAACCTGAGCTCGACTGGCTCTGTAGACTTGACACTTATCCAGTGAAAGTGACTGGCTGACTGACAGACAGTGAGCATGACTGGCGTTGGTGCTTCCAGTCCACAAATCTGTCTCTAGTGAATGGGCTGTTAACTCCTGTCAAAATATCTGCATATTTTAAATACCTCATTCTGAACCCATGAAACCTCTTCTTCTATTGTGCAATGAACATTATTTAAAACATTTTAAGAAAAGCTATATTTGTTTTCTTCTGTATGTGAAATGTTGTTTTTTTTTTGATACAAAAATGAAGTATCTTAGCAGTGACTCCTTTGTTGAGTCCTCTTTATTCATGATGATATGAGCTAATGTTGCAGGAACTGTAGTGTATTTTTTATGTTGATCCTGTACGTCAATTCCAGACATAAATTCTGCACCCACTCATTATAACCTTTGTAGACCTTCCAGCTCATGCGTGATCCATCCTTCTTACTTGCACTCATAGACAAATGCCCACAACTTATTGTTTTTATCATCATCGTATCATCAGGGTTTCCACTACTGACACTGTCTCTGACTGCATGTACTGTAATCAAATGGGAGGGCTGGATTACGCAGAAGTGGAGGATGAAATGTTTTTCTAACAGGGGCGTCAGGAAGCCAGGTGCACTCCTTTTAGAGTGGGTCTCTATCAAAGTCTTACAAGCAGTTTTATCTCATCCTTTTCTCATTTTTCTTAAAATGAGGAATGGTGTTTATAACTACACACAAACATAAACATCTTTAGCGTGGCTGGAAATGAGTCAAAAGCATATTTGAAGGAAGAGGTCAGAGGGAACATGTGGTCAGTGCATGCTGAAAGAGAGGACAGACTTATATGGTTAAAGCTTGCTTCCAGTCTGCCAGTCTCCTCTTAAATAAACTCCATTGAAAAATCAGTTCAGGACACAGAATCGGTACTACCTGATCTTTTGTCTGATTGACTTTAACCTCTGACCACCAGAAATCCTGTGCACAGATCTAACAGAGAGGGTCCTGTCCATTCCACCTCTGCATCATTTATTTAATTCTGCTGCCACCATTCTGTGCAATCTATACAGCTTCATCATGGCTGAGTCTCCCCTTCAAGACATGATCTCACAGCCTTCCTCTCACACCCTGCCCTCTCCACAACAATATTACAATTGTGTTCAACTTTAACAGCATCAAAGCATTAAACAATGCAACTGAGGGTTGGTCATTAACTGAAAGGGGAAAAAGAGAAAGAGGCGGTAGTGAGAATTAATTATTTGATGATTGATGAGAGAACCGAAGGGCCACAAAAGGATTTGTCTTGGCTTACAGGCCAACTGGTATGTAAATGTTTGGAGAGGAAAGAAAGAAAGCAGTCGAAAGTGGAGAGCAGGGCTCTGCTCTGTTTAAATCCCTTTGAACTTTTTGAATTGTATTCACCTAGTGCACATGGAATCCAGGTTAGCTAAAAGTCACACTTAAACCGTCAAAACTAAAGCTTTCAAAGGCCTGAGCCCCAGAGAAACATCACTCAACAGCCGAGCTCCTCATCGGGATCGGGTTAGCCACAATTTAGAGCCATGTTAAAAAGGGACATCATGCTAGGTAGGAAATTAATTTTGGGATGTTTTGCAACATGAATATGTGTTTTGTGCTTGAACTATAGGTTGTCAGTCAGTGTGAGGGGTGCAGAGGGCCAGGGCACCATGCAGCGGGTATAAATCTTAGAGGCCCTGCACTGGTCTGTGCAGCAGGGTCAGTGACTCTGGGACTTCCATCACTCAGCAACCAGCGTCTCCTGATGTTTGGAGAATGGCTTTACTGCCCTGTGAACTCACACAAAAGCCAGAAAATCTTGAGTAAGCCAAATGCCAAATATTTCTTTAAAAATACTCACTGGAACTGCCAAAGATGTTATTTTATTTTTTCTTTCCCCGTTATAGGCAAAGGGTAATCCACAGTGAATAACTTCCATAGAGGAACATGGAGTTCTTTGCCTCTATGTCGGTCATTGTTTTAATAGAAGACCACCTCAGAGTTGATCATCCCGCTTGTTACACGGCTTGTAGAGCTGTCTCCATTCCAGTGTCAGTAGTAAAAGCAAGGAAATTACAATAAAGTGAAGATGGTCGATGCTGTCCTGTTTTCATTACAAGGTCGCTTGTTAGCTCAGGCAGTTAGCTAGCAAGGAGAGGCACTCGCCTGCTGCTGTCACCTTGATCAGAGGAAAGCACCTCGCTCTACTTCTCCGTGTCTGCAGTGGTGCAGCTCAGTCATTTAGGTTATCAGTTGTAGCATCTTTTTGACACTGGGTGTTCTGTGCATGTAATTGCTCACAGAGACATGCGACACACAGCAGCAAGGCTTTCTCTGGTGAAGCACATTCATTTGGAATGAACAGGTATGGTGATAAGGTTGCAACTTGATAACTGCCTTGACAACAGTCGGTTATTCAGAGATGAAACTGATCACTGAGTGCTTTTAATTGATGAAATATTCAACATAGTTATATAATACAACATTACAATAAAGGGCCCATAAAAGGAGAATAAGAGCTGGTTTGAACCCTTGAACCAGCTGGAACAGTGTGGGTGGGGAAGGTGAGAGTAAAGAGATGGGCTCAACAAATCAGGTGTTTGTCAGTTGGAGGCATTCGATTCATTGTCTTTGGAGAGCTGGGGAAAGGGCCACACAGTACATGTTGGATACTCCACAGGCAGCGGACAGATCATTCACCGGGTCTGCGTAACGTTCACCATCAGCAGAATTGTGTATTTCTCACCTCAAATGCTTTTGGAAACATATTTCAATGTATTATTTAGGTGGAAAACAAAAAGTTGACAGATGAGCCTCCACTTTCCTCCAACTTGAAAAAGAAACCCAACCACGCCCTTTCAGTGTGTCTACCCAATCAGCTGCAGTCTTTCCACAATGTTGCTGGTATACACATATTGTAATACTGTTCTTTCCCCATTGACTACTATCAAGCTGCCTTGCTCAAAGAGCTGCTCCAGTGGAGACTTTGACTTACAGGAAAAGACCGTGGTTTTACTGGGTAACTTTCACTGTGAATGTGCATATCTGCTTGATTATGAAACAGGGCACTGTGCATAGTTGAGTATGTCTGGAAAAACAGATTAAAAAATGTATCTTTGATGACTCTGATGTGCGTTTGAAAGAGAGCTTGCCTTCATCACTGTGCATGGTTTCTTCCCTGGTGCCGTCTTTTGCTCAGCACTCCAAAGACACATTCCTTCAGGCTGGGTTTCACTAAACATCACCTGACCCCCCCACACCAGTAACCACAGATTTAATGCTTTACAAGACATCTCATTCAACTTGTCCCGTCTTCACATTTCAGTGTTACACTCACTGCAGAGCAAGACACAGCAGAATTGTTGTTTTTAATAATAATGTCATTTTGTCTCTGCTAGCATGGGCAAAGTTTAAATAACTCTCATTAGTACTTGGCGGTCGATCTGGCTTCCCTCAAGTTGCTTCTCTGAGACCAGACGGCAACCTGGCCCGGCCTTGCATGCTAGGGCCAAAACAGTGGCCAAGAGCATAAACTAAATATTACATCTAGTTTTATTTCAGGAGCAACATCATATTTGTTTTGAACCATTCCCTGGTTGTGTCTGGAGTCCTTACTATAATGCCCCTGTTGACTTTACTAATTTAAATCTTAAGCAAACAGAGGAGTCTGAGCATTGTAACGCTAGCCAAAGAAACTAAGCTGAGTTAAATTTAAATGCGGGGTAAGGATAAATGACCTACACAATGTGGATCAGTGCAGGATTTGATTGTTTTGGACCGAGATGGAAATATGGTAGTGAGGGGGATGACAACTAAAATTGATTACCCTGGAGAGAACTGAATGAAGAGGATGGAAAGACCAGAGATGTCTGTATAAGCTCTGGAAAATCACTGTGGTGAGTCAGCGCTTCACATGTGGAATTTATGTTAAAGATCAGAATAGAAATCACTGCGCTGTGCTGTTGTTATAAATATATTGCTGTGTGATAATATTGTATACACAGCTGAAATAATCTAAAAAAATATTGTAAGGATAATTAATAGTATCATGAATGTTTTAACTTACAACCAAAGCGTAGAAATTCAGATAAGTTTGTGAGAGGGGATTATACCTGTATACGTGCCTCTGTCCTCATTCTCAAAGCTGAGCCAAAAATATGACATCAGGGCCCACTCTCGGATGAGTCTAGTAGAAAATGAACGTCGTCAGTCAACACAACCACTAGTCCCTGCTTGCACGTAAGTGAAAGTGAATAATTTGCGACTGTGTGTGAGTGTGTGACTGAGTGTGTGTATGCGTGTCTGTGAGCAAGCGCCAGTGTGCATCTGTGCATGTAGACATTTTGGACTCTCCCACCCTCTGGTGCCTGCCGTGTATCCTGTCATGCATCAGACAGGAAAGAGGTTCAGCGAGCTCCCTTGGGCTGAATAACAATGTGTCACCAAGGAGGTGGTCTGCACTGGGAGAGGTCAGTTATTCTACCATTACTCACTCAGCACCTGATGCTAGCTTACGCTTTGGAAGGGCTGGAGGGGGGGTGGGGGTCGGGTTCTAGATGCTCTTTTTTGTTTGGTGACAGTGTGAACCTTCACTAGTGGAAACCCGAAGTCCCATCTTGAAGTTATTACAGAATATAGAAACAATTAAGCCCAACCGATATTTCCTGCATCATGAAATGATTATAAGTGTGGAAATTATTAGTGTTTTCATTGCACTGGTGTGATACCCCTCGTAAAGTAGCTCAGGTGAAAATGTTTTTTCAGTCATGTGTTTGCCAAACTAAGGTTTCACTTGTTCTCCGCTTACACAGATGATTACCCTCTCTGAGGGTCGGGACCTCTCACCCCATCCAATGGAAGCCCCTAATCAACATCACCCACCCCACCGAACACCAATTACTTTTCAAAAGTGAGATATCTGTTCAGTCCTACCCTGTTATAGCATGAGTTTGAGAGTTAAATTGATCAGCCACTGTGCAGGATAGGTAAAATACAAGCCAATCAAGGCCTTTCAGAAAAAACAGATTCCTTTATAGAATCTGATGTGACCTCAGAGGTCAGTTCTGTTGCCTGAAGGCACTACAGTGCCGTTAGTCCCCCTACTGTTGCAAGTTAACCCCAGACTTTGTCAATCAAAACCATTAGGAACCTTATCTAATAGCCTCTGAGTATTTTCTCAGCAGATATGCATAATAAGACTTATGACTAATGAGACATGGAATAAATATTGGGTAGTGAACTATGTGGTTAAGAGGTTTTAAAAATCCAGCATTTTTTAATCAAGAGACTTTCAACTATCTTTGTCCCACTTTATTTATGCTAAAGGAAAAATTCGGCTTTGTCATGTGTGCTCACTGAAATACTTGCTTCTGGTAGAGGGAGAGTGTGGTGGTCTGTTGAAGACACAAAACTATTGCTTTTGGTTTGGACATTTCCTGAATTTCAGGAAAAGATGGAAAAGAGCTCTACAAGGAGTAAATTACAGACTTGGTGAGGGCTGGGTTCATTAGAACCCAGGACTAAATTATAAACAAGTTGAAAAACTGAAGGAGTCATAGACTCCTTCAGTTGGACATAGCAAAGAGTGGTGCTGAGTGGCGTGATATGGTTGAACTTCTCAGTGGTGGACTGGGTCATAGAGCAGCAAACCAGCAGACTGAATTCAGGCACAGCAGCTCTGGAGTCAGTGGCCACAGCCATGGCAACACCTCCGTTGCAATGGTCTAACTCCAAACTGGTGCAGTTGTGGGCTGGTTCACCAGTCAGAACCTTGCTTTCAAGAATTCTCAGCAGAACCGGTTCAAGAACCAGAACTGTTCTGGATTAAAAGAAGCATGGATGGGCCGTCTGTGGTAAGGGTGAGTGCTTCCCAGGTAGATATGAAGGAATGGTGATGTAGTGGCAGGAAGGGGATGGGGCTTGGAGCATCCATCTGTGCTGCATGGCTTACTGTCTTCTGGGAGAACTAATGCCAGAACTCTTGAATTTAGGATGGGCAATGTCTTCACACCTGGGGAATTTATGGTGCCAGCTGAGGAAATTAGAAATATTTTCATGTGTCTGCTCATGTGTGTATATTACTTCCGTATATGAGTTTATGTATGACTTGGGGGAGGGGTGTGTAAAACAGGATAGGACAAAGACATTAATCTCAGCCCTACCAGTCTACCCAGTATTTATGTTGCTGAGTGTTAACAGACACTCCCTTCAGGCTCTGTCTTTCACCTCCTTTGGGAGAGCAACGAACGCAGAAATGAGATTGATGGCACATGTCAATAAAGATTCATTTAATTATTGGGACAGACAATTACATAAACGATAATCTGACAGTGATGGGCTGCCCTGATGAACAGCTTTAACACTGCTAACTGAGCCAATATGGGACTGAAGCAGCCAAGCCATAACTAGAGGAAACCCGCAGACATATGTCTCCGATTTGCAATGTGAGAGTATCAGGGGAAGCCAATTGGAGCAGCATCTCCTGTTCAACATTCACCAGTGCAATACAGTCATGCTAAAGTACAGTGGTAAGAGTGGTATGGCATTTCACCAGCATGACAGTAGTGGAATGTACATTATTGCAACAGAGTTCAAATTATTCCCTGGGTATAGAGGGAGTAAACTCTCCATGATGCAGCATCCTGACCAGCGTTATGATTGGAAAAAAATTGGTCTTGCACATTTGGACAATTCCAAAATATAGCATCACTGTGGCATGAAATCCTCTCAGCAAAATGTTGCCACTGTTTTGCGAGGATGTAAGAAAAACAACCATGATTTTACTTTTCACAAAGGGTTTCAGTGGCCAAGGTAGTGTTTTCTCAACACTTATCATCAGCTAAATGTAGCTGCAGGATGGGTATGCACAGGCATACCCATCCCACATTGCAACACACTCACTTAATCCATACATTTATTGGTATGGATATTGCTTGCAGCTGTCTACCACAGGCCAGCACAGAAACTAGGTCTGTGTCAAACCTGCTGTGAAAAGACCCAGCATTCTTTCTTTGATTGGGAGTTCAATATTTACATTCTTGTAGCTTAAGAATTGTGTAAGGTTGATCAAGTGACTACAGGCACTTGATTAACCACTCGTCAAGCATTTCATTTCAGGGCTTTCTTCTGTGGAATTTATTATGTGACAGATTTCACCAGCAAATATGAACGGTCAATATGGCCTTTCCACTGCAAACTCAATGCACGTTACCATACACAGGTTTATCTGCACACATACACGTGCCCATCAAGGCTGTGCACAGAAATGTAGAGAGATGGGGGCTAAATTCTACAAAAGAGGCACCCTTTCCTTCTTCCATCAATTTATTGTCTCTTAAGTGAAGGCAGCATTGCTTTAGCAAAATCATACAGAGACAGACATTGTGCTTCCTCACACACACACACACACACACACACACACACACACACACACACACACACACACACATATTAACAATGACAGATTCCATTATCAGTTCAATTTGGTCATTATACTCACAGGGAAACAATGAAACACACACCCACATGGAAATACACACACACAAAACATTAAACTCATTTATTTTCTTGACTGAAGGCAAATGCCAAGTAAAACTGTTCCATTTCATTTCGATCTTGAAATCAGATACCACAGACGATCCTGAAATTTGTGTCCCATGGCACTCTCTTCTCGTGTCCCCGTTCTCTTTCTTTCACACAACACACCCACACATGCACACACACACACACACACACACACACACACACAGTAGGGGTAGACAGTGGCCCAACAATTGACAGCATGAACTCATTAGTCCTTCCAACTGCTTAAAGGCAATGGGACTCAAAGGCAACCTAATTTGATTTGAGTACCTGCAACAAGTACCAAGAGAGAGAAATAAACAAACACACAAAAACACTTGACCTTAAGTGGCACCAAAGTCCCCGTTGCTTATTCCATGCAAGTTTGTGAGCTATTGTAACTCAAGTGTTGACAGCCCTTCATTTAGGCCCTCCCTATGTGCTTCTGTAAAGACACCATGTGTTCCAACTATCTACTAAAATTTGGCTCTCAAACTGTGAACAGTAACATGCATTGTGTTGGACTGGCAATTTCTCTTAGTGCGCACAAAGATACAACTTTCCATACACCTTTTCATTTTCTCTATCCTCAAGCTTCAGCTACCTTATCAATGAAGTAAATACTACCTCAACAAAGCAGCCCATGGTGAGGAAAATAGCACATGGTCAGGCCAGGTGAGAGGGAACCAGAGTACAGGAGAGGGAAGAAAAGCTGAAAATACTATTATTATAGAGGTTTTGCGAGCTTCCAACAACCACAGCTTTGTGCCATCAAGGGGGTCCATTTGAAAATTGGCTGCGTGCATATATTGTCTAAATATATAACAATCAAGCTTAATAGTATATGGGTTGGGCATTCATTAGTATTAGAAACAAATGATATGAAGTATAGATTGGTTCCCACAGGTAGGCGACTACAGCATGTAAGAGAGGAGTCTTTGGAGTCGGAAGTTTGACTTGACATCTTATCTTGAGAGCAATCATGGCTCATTAAAATCTTTGTGGAACTGTCACAGCTAGCAGTGAGACAGATTAAAAGCAAAGCTAGTCTGCCATATGAGTGAACTGAATAAATATGTATAAAAGTGTAAAAAGCTAGACTGCCTGGCTATAGATTGCCTAGGGAGTTGTAATGCTTCCATGGTGAACTCCATGCTTGTCAAAATCTTTTGCGTTGATAAGGTTATTGGAATCAATGGGAGAAATCATGCAGCTAGGGAGAGGATGTGGTCAGTTTGTCCAAGTAGGAAGCTCAGGATTATGGTTATAACATTACAGCCTGAATAAAGCATTACTCCAAAATTCAAAAACTAGCCAGCAGCCTAATTTTTTTGTTTTATTTTTTGATAGTGACAGTGGAGACAGACAGGAAAGGCAGGGAAGAGAGAGGGGACGACATGCAGCAGCTCTACCATGTGAGCTACTAAAGGCACCCCAGCCGGCAGACTGATTTAGCAAAGAACCTAAGGTCAGTGTTAACCTGCAGCTACAAGTGACTACTAATGCTTGCTTCTATTAGCAGGGCACAATGCATAGTGTGCACATCATGTGTTTTCAAAAAGACAGATTGTCAAAATATCTAACTATTGGATTCTGTTGAGACAGAAAAAGCTACACAACCACTGCTGCTCAAGAGTTGTTGACTTCCAACATGGCTGCCACAGGGTGTGTTACATCTGTGGAAATCTATTCCCCATTCTCAGTCTCATTTTTTTCCTTCATCTCCATCTGGACCTGGGATGAAAAACTTTTTTTTTTCTTGACTATTAAAATCTTACTGTCTTGACTTACTTTCTTGGCTATTTTAGTCGCTCAAAATCAAACACCTTTTCAGAATTCTAATATTATCTGCAGATAAAAAACAGAGCACTACAATAAATGTCCATCTAAATCATGAGAGATGCAGCCCTAAAATCTTCTTAAAACAAGTGTACCTGTGAAATCTGCCAATGAGGTGACATTATCATCTCGTCACCTCCAATGCAAATCAACTTGTTTGAAGACATTTTGTGAGGTCAAGTGTCACTTTCTTGATACGACTGTAATAATCATAATCTACCTTACCCTGGAGGTGAAAAACCTTTAAACACAAACTTCATTTCTTCACGTCATTTTTCGAGAGACGTTTTTCAATACCAGCTATGAAATTTTATTCACCAATGCTGCATGTCCCAGTGTCCTGAACAACATCCAGCCATGGCAATGACTTTCCATATCATGAGAACATCTGTGATGACAGTCTTGATTTCCAATGTATTTTCTTGCAACCAGCCAGGTTTATTAGTCAGGCCTTCCGGGGAATCATGACTTTTCATAAAGGACGTCACATAGAGGCTGATTTCATTCAATTTAGTTCTTGTTCTCTAGGGTTGTACTAATTGTCATCACTGAAGTTGGAACTGGTTGGAGCGCTCTTGGGCCTCAAGGGCCAATATACTGGTCTAAATTCTGAGGCATATTATGAGATTTAGTAGAGTTTTGATACCATAGGGTGTAAAGGCTGTATCAGATCAGGGGTTTCCTTATCACAGTTTACATGAAAATAGTCCAATTTTAAGATATTAAGCATCAGGTCACCCTTTGTGCATACTGTAATTCACTGTGAGTCATTATCTCTCACCCCCAACGGCTGCTCCTGGTGGAAAGGTCTAGTTTCTCCTTGAGTGGGAGATCCTCCCAGAGGTTGAGCTGGACCACAACGCCCCCCCCCACCCCCCGCCCTGAGGGGTGTGCTGCTGTGGTTCCCTTGCTTGGCAGCTGTTTGACCAGAGGAGGGGATCCTGACTGCAGCTGTCTGCCAGAGAAAGTGCTTTCTCCGACCAGCTGTGACTCACCGCTTTCCCTTCCGTCTTCCTTCCTGCGTCAGACCGTCTTAATCAAGAACTGCTGTGTATCAGTGAGTGACTGTGTGTGTTAAACAGATTAAGTTTTTTTTTTAGTTGAGAGGGTGGGTGACTAGACAGAGTTATGCAACATCTCAGAGGTGTTGAGCAACAGAGAGTCAGGGAGAGTGTAACACGACCGAGATGAAGTTGTCATCATGAGTGTATACTCAATATATGTGGCCAGAGAGACCAGACCAGCTCTTGTCCACACTTTCCAATTCCATCAAGGTAACAAAACCACTTTAATACCACTTTATGGGGTAGGCAGTGATTTGACTCATTCCAGCCTGCTGCTCTATTAGCTTAAATGTTTATGTTGTTACTAGGGAGACTGAGTAAGCACAGATAGCTGTGTGACATCCGCTCTGAAACCAATGGAGCTTTCACAGGATGCAATGGAACGCACCCTCTGGCGGTCACAATGGAGAACCTCTGCTGTGAAAAGCCAGCTGTGTTTCTAAACATACAGAAATTAATTCACCTTATTCCGCCCTGCCCACCTTTCAAGGGTCAATTCGTCCACATTTGGATTTGAACTTTCGTTTTGCACCAGCTAACTATTAGAATTCATACATTTCCACTCCACTCTGTCACTTCTGTCTCACCTATTACCATGTGAGGATTGCATAAAATGTGGCCAGAAACTTTTTATGAAGACATTTTTAACCACTAGTTATGTCTCTCACACTTGATGACATTAATGTCACTACCTGTATCTCTGCCCCATCGGTGCTGCAACCAGAGACACTTGAGGGTCTGCTATTCCGCTCAAACTAACTCTAGCTAATCATACTGCAGGCAGTCTAACAGTTTAGATAAACTCAGTAACAGGTAATAGTTTGAAAATATTGTACATTGTTAACAAGAAAAGGAAAGACCAAAAGGTTTGAAGAGCGCATGCAGGACACAACTTTAATTCACACCCATTTACAGACATAGAAAACAGTTTTGTGATAAAACTTCAATTGGCAACCTTCATTAGCATATATATGATTTTACCAGGCGTTTAAACACCACATGTTATCAGATTCTTCCAAATTTTTGAAAGATTTAATGAATGATAGATACATCAAACACACAATATTTTCTCCAGAGCTGATGATGGAAGTAGCTAACGAGTGAACCATCTCATTTCCATTCCATCTCTGTCAAAAGCTGCACATTGTGCCATACGCATTGGCAGTGCCGGCTCGACCTATGTTGGCGCTCTAGACAAAATTACTGCCTTGCGCCCTTTCATGCCTCCCCCAAGATGGAACAGAGTTACAGGAACAGGAATGAACTATCTGTCAGAAAGACTCTGGTGCTTTCTGATGGACAGCAACCTAATTTTACATGAGCGTTGTTCTTTGGGCTGACTTGTCAGGGGCTGAGCACACAGCAGTTCACTGTTTCACAGTAACCTAATTTACCTCATCTGACTGTTCACTTTTACTTATTTTACTCAATGGATCTACAGTCACACTACATCAAGCTTTTAGTTCCCTTTTTATAGCCCAGCTGTTTCATACTTCGCTATTTGTTCACAGCCAATTCTCCAGTGGACCTCCATAAGAGCGTCAGCAGTGGCTGCTCGGAGATTTGTGACGCAACTGCAAAGCCTGTATTAAGAAGTTTAATGGAGCTGCAGCAGGGTGAGATAAGGCCTCGCCATGCCGCACACCACTGCTACTTGCATAAGAGGTGCAGATACGGTTTAGTGGTACCTTTTTTCTGCAATCTGTGCTGCAGATGAACTAAACAGACCAGGGCTGCCGTGACAGAGCCGTGGGAATTTAACTGGAACATCATAATCCTGGACAACTGGGTCCGCCCGGATCCTCCCATGTCAGAGAGACGGAGGGTGGCCTTATTCAGCCGGGAGTAAAGTACAGCTGGACACAGGCGCACAAACAAAAGCAATCGCACCATATAAGCATCTGTGCGAGCGCACATACATACAGCATACCCAGAAACACACACAAATGCAAACACACACGCAAACCCGCCAGTGCATGCTCATACACACTGACACACCCCATCTTTTCACAGCCAAAGCACAGCTGGCTCTTCCTCTTTACTCTCTCTGCCAGCACTTTTGACCTCTAATTTCCCTTGACACATGCTTCCCGTCACACCTGGAGATGTTTTCCTGGAAATCGTTGATTGTTTACATGTTAACAAAATTTGGATTAATATCTGAATTAGATTAGATAGATTGGATAATTGGAATGATCCTCAGTGGGAAATCTGACCGTTGTAGCAGTAAAGGGATACTGCAAATATGATTTTTTATTTTTTTTATTTTTTTTTACCATTTCTGCTTGTTTGACAGCCACAGTGGACAGAGACAGGAATGGCAAATCATTTACATTTATTAATGGTCGGGAAGAGCATTATTTATTGCTTACCATGGAATTCATTCTTACCACTCACTCATTACCCTAGTCTGGTCTCCAGACTGGTGAATTACACTCACTTTAAACTAATTTGAGCAATTCGGTGCATCTGGCGTTCTGGCTCAGCGCTTGGTTTAGAAAACTGAGCGGGCCAATCAGTGTCGTTGGAGTTATCAAGCTGTGCCACAGCCAGAGACATCATAACATATTAGCTAACACTGGCAACACACAAATCTGCCGTTGCCAACATTTTAAATAAATGGAAATTAAAGACATGCAAAGCAGAGTTGTAAGCTGAGGGCACAGGGAAGATGTTTTTATTGCGATCTGCTGACGGGATTTGGCAAAAGTTGCATTTAATTTATCAGCTAACATTAGGATAGCTGTGCTCCAGGGTACTTGTTTCCATGGTGAGCATCCTGTTAGCCTAGCAACACTAGCCTGGCTTCACTCAATTGTTGGTCAACATATTTTTCATGGGCTTTTTGGTAATATAGAGCTCTTGCTTTTGTTATGAGCTCGCCGACCAACAAACTGACTTGGCATAAAGTGTCGACAGTGACAGTCATTTCTGTAGGTGGTTAAAGTTGCCAGGTTAGGCTGATGTGCAGTGCTGCTACAAACTGGTTAACAGTGTGTTCAGAGTTTTTGCGTCATAAACTTGTGCAAATACGGCCATGCATTTTTCACTAGGACTGAAAAATTCCAACTCAGTTTCCGTGGTGTGAATCACATGAAAATGTGAAATTGGCATCACTCGCATAATCATGACATGGAAATTTGTGGTATTCGTATCACCCAGCATGACTTTGTGTCTATCTGGGCCTTTGCACTGACTTTGTATGTAAATGTGCTGTGTAGAAAACTCACTTCCTGTTTGGTTTAAATATGCAGTAACATCGCTAACATGTTGACTGAAAACTACATCGCAGTCAGTCGACATGTCAGTAGCTAGTGATTGCTTGGCAGTGTTCAAATTCCTCTGCCTACAGAAAACAGCGAACACAGCGACAATCGCAGAGTGAACAATAGAGTGGAGAAAGAAAGGCCACTGAGTCTGAATATCACTGGGAGAAGACGTTCGCCCAGACAATGCAGGAACAGGAACTGGCAACCTTCTGGCCACAAGGCAGTTTCTCTAAGCTCAACAATACCATCTCCCTCGAAAGGCATCAATCAGAGCACAGAGGATAGCATCAAACCCAACAGGGTTGCATTTAACACCAGGCCGGCCTTTGTGTCAGCGCTCGACTGGCTGGAAACACGAGCAGGCGTCCAGAGGGGCTGATGGAGGCAGGCAGCACAGACATGGAGACACTTTGTTAGCACAGCTGAGCTCAAACACTCAACACGTGTTTGCTGTCACACAAGCCATTGTGCTCAGGGTGATTGATGCTACTGGCGTACACACACACACACACACACACACACACACACACACACACAAATGTGATATCAGGTAATCAGTGTCATCTATTGCTGAAATGATGGCAGTTCCTGACTGCAGCAACAAAATTCATTTTTCATTCCTTATATTTTTATTTCACTCTCTGAAATTCACAATTTCTTTTCTGTAGTTATTTATTTATTTATTTATTTTGTTTATTGCAATTTATTTGTTTTTTTATTGCAAAATTTTCAGCAACTTTGTGATAATTTTATTTGTTATTTGTTATTTTATTATTTTGTTTTTTTGCATGGTTGTATGGTTATGTCGTATTAACCATAATCTTTTAAGCTTTTTTTGCTAATCAAAAACCTTTTTCACCATGTTTCTGGAAGAAAACAAGTGAGTTTGCTCGAGTTTCATGGTTAAAGCTGCAATAATTGTGAACAGCTAAGTCTTGACTGACAAAAAATAAATAAATAAAATTATCAGTAACTCCAAAAGATAATGGGAACCATGTAAACCCATATAAACATAAAATTACATTCTTCCACATCTTGTGTCAGTTGCATCTGAACTCAGTCACTCCTCACTCATCCTTAGCCATTTCGATTGTTGAAGCTTTCAAGAGCTGATGATCCTAAAACAATCTTATTAGATTTCGTTTTTTTAGCAGAGAGTTTCTGATTGGAATAAAATTCTGAAGGGAAAAAATGACTGCTCAGATTTTTTTTGGGAGATGCAGCAAATTTACAGATACACTACCAGTAAAAAGTTTGGACACACCTTCTCATTTAATGTTTTTTCTTTATTTTCATTACTATTTACATTGTAGATTCTCACTGAAGGCATCACAACTATGAATGAACACATATGGAATCATGTAGTAAAAAAAGTGTGAAGTAACTCAAAGCATGTTTTATATTTTAGATTCTTCAAAATAGCCACCCTTTGCTTTGATTACTGCTTTGCACACTCTTGGCATTCTCTCGATGAGCTTCATGAGGTAGTCACCTGAAATGGTTTTCAGCAGTCTTGAAGGAGTTCCCAGAGATGCTGAGCACTTGTTGGCCCTTTTTCCTTCACTCTGTGGTCCATCTCATCCCAAACCATCTCCATTGGGTTTAGGTCAGGTGACTGTGGAGGCCAGGTTATCTGGCGCAGCACTTCATCACTCTTCTTCTTGGTCCAATAGCCTTTACACAGCCTGGAGGTGTGTTTGGGGTCATTGTCCTGTTTACAAATAAATGATGGTCCAAGTAACTGGGTTTGACCATGTCCCAAACCAGATGGGATGGCATGTTGCTTCAGGATGCTGTGATAGCCAGGTTCAGTGTGCCTTCAATTTTGAATAAATCCCCAACAGTGTCACCAGCAAAGCACCCCCACACCATCACACCTCCTCCTCCATGCTTCATAGTGGGAACCATGCATGTAGAGACCATCCGTTCACCTTTTCTGTGTCGCACAAAGATGTCAAACTGGCTGGCCACAAAAGGCCTAAAACAACTATAAAAACTAAAACTAATAAAACCGAAGATTTTAAAATGATAAAAATTTGTTAAAAAAACTAAAACCGACAATGCCACCTAGGAGGACTGAGCCTAGGACTCTAAAACAGGTTCTTAAAATCAGGCCGTGCAGAGTTTTAAAATAAACACCAGAACAAGAAACTTAACTGAAAGGGGGTTTATTGCAAAAATATTCTTTTGCCCTTTATCCCAACCCACAGTCACCAAAGGTCCTAGAAGTCCAAAATCCTCTTGGCTTTGCTCAGTGCAGTTCAAACAAATCGGTGAAGTCCTGGCACCCCACCTCAGTCCACGGGTTCACCTTCAGCACAATACCCTGTGGAGACAGAGGACAACTCAGCGAGTATTGGGTCCGAATTACAATGTGTTGCTTTTAACCTCAGAGAACACGCATGCCGGCAATAAATCAATAAAGATACTCACAGATTTCCGGGTCGCTAGTTTTTAACTGCGACCCAGGCCGGGGTAGACTGTTGTTTGCGGTCTATGCCGCAGCGTGGTCGTGTCGTCAGGGAAACGCCTCGTTCTGGCTTGGCTGGTTGACTCAACTCAGTTGCCGCTCACGCTGACCCATGGTGTTGTCCGCTCCCGCTGTGAAAAACAGGTGTTTGTTCCCCTGCAGCCACACGCCAAGTCCGACTTCTTCCTCCACCGTGGGGCCTTTTCTTCCGGTGATTTCAGGTTGAGCCCTCCTCCCAGACACGGATTGGCTGCGGGAGTCCTCTTCTCCCTCCCCCAGTGGCTGGTAAAACTGTCTATCAGACCGACTGCACCTGCAGGTTATCTTTCATTATGTCCAATTAAGGCAGGAAGTGTGTATATAAAACTCAGTCTTGCATGCAAATAAAAATCAACAAAGGTAAAAACACAATAACAACCAAGGCATAAAAAACTAAGTTAAAATAAATAAAATCATGCATAATGACAAACATAAAAGCATGCATAGACACTGCAAAATATTAAAACCATAAAACCCATCACTTCTGCCTTATGAAAAAAGACACGCCGGGTGGAACCAAAAATCTCAAATTTGGACTCGTCAGACCAAAGCACAGATTTCCACTTTGTTTAGGCCAAGAAACACAAAGAATGTCCATTCTTCCAGGCCATAAAGGCCTGATTGGCACAGTCTCCTCTGCACAGTTGATGTAGAGATGTGTCTGCCACTAGAACTCTGTGTGGCATAAGATAAGAGATAAGATAAGATATTCCTTTATTAGTCCTACAGTGGGGAAATTTCACGTATTACAGCAGCAAGGTGGATAGCAAAATATGAAGCATAATTTACATTATAAACAGTATAAACAGATAATAAATAGCAAAAAGCAATATAAACATTATAAACAAGGAATGTAGAAAAAAATAGAAATATGAACAGTTTAAACAACAGAGGAAAATAACCTAAACCTGAGGAACAACCCGCTCCGACGGAGGTTCAGGGTTAGTGTGAAACCATGAGACCAAGTGACAGAACCCGACGCCCGGTACTGGGATTCAGGAACTGTCAGACTTGATCCAGCCTTATGGAATCACCCCTTCCCCTCCAGTCTTTACATGTTGCTATCAACCAGTAGTGCAGTGTGTGTGTTATAAAGTAACAAATGCTTATTAAGATGTGAGAGAAGACTGATACAAATCAAGGGTTGTTTCTTGAGATCAGAATTCAGAGGAATGAGAAAATGGTCAAAATCACAAAATGAAATGCCTTTGTCTAGAAGAAAACAGGTAAAAGAGGAAATCTTAGATACTCTTTGGCTCTGGCCTGAGCTGTTGAATCAAAAAAAAAAAAAAGATATTTATATTTTGGTATATTTTGTCTGTGTTTTTTTTTTTTTCTTCCTTGGTTCTAGTTTCTCAGGCATGCATTGAAGCCACTTGGATTTAGGCTCATCTGTCATTTTAGACAGTCATCACACCCAGCAGTGGACAACCCAAGTCTCCTTTTGCTGGGCACTGAACAGATGTGCTGGCACAGCTGGGGGCTTAAAGGGGCATTGACACTGTGATACCTGTTGAGTTAGGAGAGGCAACTACTCGGTCAAACCAGTGACGTTCCGTTTCCCAGCTGCTGTTGGTTTGTTCATTTCAGCGTCTGTCTCTGTCCCTTGCAGCCAGTCGGGACCCAGAGGTTTAGCGTCAACATGCCCCACAAGTTCAGCATCCACAACTTCAAAGTCCTCACCTTCTGTGACCACTGTGGCTCTTTGCTGTGGGGCCTGATGCGACAAGGCCTGCAGTGTAAAGGTAAGGAGAGGTACACTCACATCCTCCACTGAGAGTTTCAATGCAAACAAGGGACACACCAACACTGCCAGAAGTGATTCCAAGTCAGGGTTAGGGTTATCGTATGGCTCGGCGATACGGACAAAATCAAATATCACGATATTTTTGACCGGAAACCTCAGTATTGATATTGTGAAGATATTGTAGGGATGACTTTTAGTGTTTCCTCTAAATATTTATACAAATTTTTGATATTAGTAATGTGGTTACGATGACAAAGCAGGTACAAGCAGATAACTGAGCAGCTACAGCAGTGCAAGAAAAACTCTTTACTGTAATGCAGCCTTTAAAACTAGGAAAATATGATACTTATTATTTTGATATCTAAAATTTCATATTATATCTAGTCTTATATGACAATATCAATATACAGGTTATTGTCAAACACTGGGCTCTGATCCATCTCCTTTACAAAGTAGAATTTGTCTATTATTTTTAGGTACAAAGGTTATGTAGAAAACCATGTAACTATTTTTCAGCATTAGATTTGTATTCTGCATCTGTTTGATTTCTGACATATGAGCAAATGCATATCTAGTTTTTAAGGAAATTCACATAAAGTCCACAATACCCGTTTGAGCCTGAAATCATGTTCAGTTCTGGAGTTGTATTGATCTTTTAGTGTAAATTTATTTGGAGAGACAAAATCAAGTTATAGTTCAGTTTGGTGCAGCATTTTTCACTAACTGTGTGTGTGTGTGTGTGTGTGTGTCAGTGTGTAAAGTGAATGTGCACAGGCGCTGTGAGAGTAACGTGGCCCCTAACTGTGGAGTGGATGCCAGAGGCATCGCTAAGGTCCTGTCTGACCTGGGAGTCACACCTGACAAGATCTCCAGCAGCGCCCAGAGGCGGAAAAAGGTGAGAGGTCAGGGAGAGGTGAGCACACTTAGAGGAAATTAAAACATCACAAACATCACAAGTGACTTCTCATAGACATGGATAAAATAATTTTAAAAAAAAACATGAAAACGGGATATAGTTTAACAAACGGAAACCTGCACGAAACCACAAACCGTATTCAATCAAGAAATATTTTAGTGA
>OMLB01015153.1:6032-22405 GCA_900302555.1 Myripristis jacobus
TGTTCAAAAAAAAAAAAAAAAGATAACTTTTCCAACTTTTGATACCTTATACTTTTCACCAGAAAACAATAACTGAACTGCACTCTTTAAATTATTCTTATTATTATCTGGTACTGATATGGACCTTTGTATCTGAAATAAACAATTAATCTACATTACATACACTATATTGCAATTATTGCATATATTTTTATGTGTATGCACTGTGCCAGATTATGGTCAGACCGCCCTGATATATCCGGATGATAGAGGCCTCACAAACCTGGTATCAGCCAGTTAAGTGTATTCCACCCTCATGTAATGATTATGAATATTTATGGATATAGTAAATGCCAACGCTGCACCTCATGTCTATGGTAAATGTGAACGGTTTATGGGAAATAACCTGAATTTATTGTAATGTGACCTTTTGACTTATTTCACACAAATGCATCAGTGTGCATCATCATCATTATTATTATTATCATTATTATTGATGTTAGTAGTCGTCGTATTAATATTATTACTTGTAGCAGCAGTTGTATCACTAGTATTACAGTCATCTTCCTGGGCTTCACTGAAGAGTTTTCTTTATGTAAAAAATATCAGCTATCAAAAGTTTCAGTCCAAAAATATGGATATCAGCCTCAAAAACAGCCTGTTGAAGCAAAATATAGATTTAGTAAGATACTGTATTTTGCAGAACACTGACAGGTTATGCCTCTAACTTCAAGTGTCACATCTGTGCCATTTGTCTCAGAAAATAATCCACAACTGAGAAACAAAACAAGAAGCTTGGACATAAAATGCCACTTGCTTCAAGTAAATTTCTCAAAACGTGCTGCATCATCATGACACAGGAGAAATGAGCTAAATTTAGTCAAGTATTCAGATCACTTCACCCTAAATATCCACATAACAAGCCATTTAATTGATAGTTTTCTCCAAAGCACCTTTGAAGCTGCATATATTTTTAGCATTTTCGGCGTCGGTGGTCCCAGAGGGAGGCCGACCCCTCAGTGAGAGCTCCAGTGTCATGCTCTGCCGGCTGAACCGGCTGACTCTTAAAATAAGCTCAATAAGCCTGAGCACGAGATAAAATCACTGGCTAAGCTGGTCATTTTTCCACAGTGCAGGGCTCTGGGAAGGTTATATTAAGAGATTGTGATCTCCCAGCCGCCTCCACCTTGCATAGTACCAGTGGATCTTTCCTCCAGAGCAGATCCTTTCCCCCCACAGGGCCCAAATTAAATTCATTAATGTCTTCTACTGGAACGCTTATTTGGTTCCTTGAGGTGAAATGGAGCAGTGTGGCATTTATGCTGTCACACAGGCTGATATGTGGGCCGGTCATTGGCATGGAACCATTTCTGCTACTAGTTCCCTATCCTTGTAATTTATAGCGCCTTTCAGATGTGTTCACACATGAGTGCTCAGGGCCAGACGGTCAGACACGCTCTCCCCGTGTTTATAGCGCCGGGATATTCGCCAGGGTCAAAGTGTCCGTCTCACTTGAATGACATCTGTTTGAGCCAATAATTAATGGCTCAATAATTGATGCGACCGTCAAGGAGATTACGGCGAGGTTAGGTCAGTCGTTAAAGCATGCTAATGAAGGAGGGGGGTCACCAAGCAGCCTCTCCGGTGGTGCGCGGTGCAGACTGAGAACTGATGAAATGATGAATATTTCACTCTCCATCATTAGCGCAGTGGTTACATGTTACATTTACCAGAGTCTAAATAAAATATGAGGTCGTGTGTCCACTTTCTCCAGGTGCGGCGTGCTCCTGGCAGCAATGATAGCAGGTTTTTCGGGGACTATAATCCCTAGAATTTGAAAATAGTTTACCTTTCAATCATAAAAAAGTGCCGCACTTCAGCTGAGTTTTCAGTATTCACACCGCAGCAGCAGCAGCCACGGCCAGTGTGTTTCCCACAGTCATCTGTTTACCTCTGCTGGGTGTAAAAAAAGGTGCCTGGAGGACAAAATGGCTTGGTGACACCGCGCTGAATGGAATCACTTTGATATCTCCTGCAAAATACATCACAGTCCTCAAAGTGCTGGGATTCATGCCGCCCACCGAGCGGCTGGGCCTGTTAACTGCTCGGGTGATAAAAGCAGCCAAATTCTTTACTATATTTAGTTTATTTTTAAACCTTTCTTGATGCTGCATTCCAGAGATTCAGGAGGAATTCTCACTTTTTACCAGAGAAAAAAACGCAATGCAATGGCACTCCATAGAAACATGGCAGCAAATGATGTAAACACTTGGTTACAGCCCTCAAAGTACAATGAAGTTTTCAAAAATTGCATGATTCATACTAACGAATTCAAGGTCATGGAATATAATATGTTGTAATAAAAGGCTGAATGCATTTTATACTTTCAAGCAAATAGGATCTCTGCATGTAAACTGCTGCTGTTTGGTGCACACTCGGGACTGGAAATGGTCACACTCTCAGAAAATAAAGCACATTTTTGTACCTTTAGGGGTGCAGTGCTTTGTCACTGAGGCCGTACCCTCAAAGGTGCAGCTTTTGCACCCTTTTTGTACATCAGGTAGGTATCTGTTCCCTTGTGGTTTGTACCAGTCTTGGTAATATTGACTGGATAACTGTGTCACCTGTTTTTCATATCCACACGTTTTCAAAACCTGTTGAATTTCAAGGCTACTCAGCCATAGCAACCATAAAAACAGTACGTATCTGTCCCTTTTACTCTTGTGCCTTTTGTCAACTTGACCTCGAGTCTATACAAGACTACGCGCTCTGATTGGTTGATCACAGGTGGATATGGGAATTTAACGACATGCACATTAGCTGCATTTACACGGACCCTAATATTACACTAATAACATGAACAATAGCCCAATCAGGAATAAAAATGCCTCATGCAACCACCTCAATCATTAGAGGCTGGCACGATCAGGTCGGGCTGAACGGGCTGGTGTAAACCTTTGATAATCCGTTCAATATGAAACATTTCAGCGCCTAATAACCATGCAAACGCTTAATCTGATCATTTCTCTCTGGTCGGAGTAAATATATTCTTTCTGTGCATGTGGTGGGAACATTATGTGATGGAAGGACATCTGGGAAGGACAGAAACTCGGTGGTAGCAAACCATAACCAGTCTGTGGCTGATGAAACTTTTTTTTGCTGTAAAAGATTAAAGATTAAAGATTAAAGATGAAGATTAAATCATGAATGTTGAATGCCTCCGTGGTCGAAATGCTTGCAACCCACGAGTCGTTCAAACAAGTTGTGAAAAGATGAACGAATCCACCGAACCATCGAGCAAATCAAAAACCGCTGCAAAAGTTTGGAGGCTGCCCGTTATGAGGCTAAAGGTCAAACGTGGTTTTTCAGTCTTATGGACGACCTGATGGAGGAGCGACCACTGGCCAACATGACTTAAGCAGATATTATATTCATATTTCCGTCAGATTAGCTACTGAACCACTTTGAACAGTGAAGCTGGAATCTCTAATCAGGACTTATTAAGTAAAAAACCTGTCGCTTTAAATTTGCTCTTTACCTTTTACGTTTCATTTGGCTATAAAACGTGCCTCTGAGTTGCTAATATTCTGTGCTGACCGGCTAACTAACGTTGTGAAATTTCCCCCCGATCACATTAGCAGCTGCTCGTCACGCCGGGTGTTGAGTTGACGGATCACGCGGTCTGCCTCTCAGCGCCGCCGCGCTCCTCGTTCAAACGGCCCCGCCCCTCGTCCCCCGGGAGCCGCAGACTGTGGCTGTGGCAGGACAGCCAGCTCAAATCCAGTTTTTTTGGCGTAGGCCTATCTGATTTAAGACGGATACGGAAAGATGCCACATGAAATATGATTTTTTTTTTCTTTTCCAATCTGACTCGCACCACATTTGTATGTGGTTTCAAAAGCAACTCAAACTGCGTTTCTTCACATGCGACTCAGTTTGACCTGTCAGATCGGTCTCATGTGGGTTATTTATCTCCTCAGGTTATTCTAATTAACTGAAACTAAACAAAAACTAAAACTAGGTTTGAAAAAAACATTTTAGTTAACTGAAATAAAAATAAAAACTAGACTTTGGGGGGGAAAAAATAACTGAAATGATATTGCATACAAAACTAACTAAAATAAAAATATAAAATAAAGATGTCTTTAGTTTTAGTCTTTTTAGTCTCCTTAGTTTTAGGACGTCGACATGACTGGCTGCCCTCACAAAGTGTTGGATTTGTATGGTAATATATATATTCTGAGCTTCTTAAATCTTAATCATAATATTCTGAAACTCATAAAAACCAAACCAAACGAGACAAACTGACGTAAAACGAGCAAACCCACTGTGGAAACCAACTAAAAATGTACTGAACTGAAAATAAAAAATTAAAAACAAAATAAAAAATAAAAAATAATGATGAATAATCCACAGCTTGGAGCTTGAACCATTAAAAAAAAAACCAAAAAAACGACCTGTTGCACACGAGGCAGTGAAGGTACACCTGCATCGTTACTATGACGACCAGATGCAAGTACAGTCTGAACAATAAATCAGACCTGATGGATCTGGACTTGAGGTTTGGTCGGATCTGAGAGTCGAAACTGATTTCACGGCAGGGGGCGCGGCCTTGCAGTGCCTTGCTCGAGGGCTCTGTGGCAGTAGGAGTAGCTGCTGAGAGGACCATCAGTCATCAAAGAGCGGCTGAAAGACGGAGCCCTGCTCACAGGTGTTGTTTTGGAGAGGTATTTGCAGCGCTCGGTGTTTTTGTCGGGCTCGTCTGTTACACTTCAAAGCGTGCCGCCTTTGTTTCATCCCATCATGGCGTGAACTTTTTCGTTGAGGTCACACATCAAAGTTACACATCACTTCATCTTGGGGGGGGGATCAGCCCACTGATGACAATAAGGACAACATCTCATCAGCCTGATATTTTTTCTCTCTCTCTCTGTGTGTGTGTGTGCGTGTGTGTGTGTGTGTTTCCAAGTGTGTTTTGCACGCACTCAAGCTCTCACCAGGCTCTGTACAAGAAATGCAGTTTACATTTGATTCCAATCCAAGGCTGGCTTTTGCAGCAAATCTGTAGAGATAGCAGCTTTCATTGAAAACACACACACACACACACACCCACACACACACACACACTGTGGCTGTTAGCTGTTAATGCTCATGTTGTGCAGGCTGGTCCACATCTACCAGTTTATAGGCAGTGGACTTCAAACAACACCCCTCTCAAAGATAGATGAACAGTTTAATGGATAGGTTTTTTTTTTATTTTTTATTTTCTGTCAGCTGTTATTGTGAGTCCCAGTAACGGGAGAAGACAATGCTGTCTATATTCATGAGCGCTGTGATAACACAGCTGTCAGGCAAGTCCTTGAAATTTTTCGAATTGCAGTCGTACTGTTCATGTAGCTCTGTTGTATTTTTTTCTTTTTCTTTTTCTTTTTTTTTTTTTAACCACAGCGCCGTGGTTTTCAGGAGCCAAATTCATGCCAGTATCTGACAGCGAGACACTCCACTACCAGGCTGCTATCAAAATCCATCACAGCGTGGTGAAAATCGCTTTCCACGAATCATGTCTGCTCTTTATTGAGTGCCTAGTTTTATAAAAGTGGATGAAAGTTGAGTTAGAGAGAAAATTTAATGAGGGGTCTTCACCTCGGCTCGGCGTTTTGCACACCGTGTTCGTAATCTTTTCATTAGCATATGCAGATCAGCTCAGCGAGCGTGACATGACAGGAGCGGGTAGCTTTTGTCTTGCTCAAATCGCTAAAACTTAAAGGAACAATCCACTCAAAATACACCAAAACGCTCTTTTCCCCACTTAGCTCCAGTGCAGGCTTTCCATCTATTTAGTTTACTCTCTATTTTTTTCTGCTGCGAGCGCCCACTCTCTCCCTTCATCCCAACACCAAGCGGCTGGATGGATATGATTTCAGGAGCTCAAATCATCAAAAACATGACATGTGAAAAAAAAACTCAACTCAACCACAGCTCCTTCCAGAACAATAACACGGATTCCTGACATAATCCACAGCCCTAAGGGGTGACAACAGTTTTTTGTTTTGTCTTCCTTCTTTCTTTTAAGAACTATTTTCTGCCGCCAAACAGCAGCTTAACTGTATCGATACGCCTCTAATTTGTACTCGTTCAAATCAAATCACACAGAAATTATTTGGAGGGACAGATTGCACCATGGACATATGGGAAAATATCTTTTTTTTTTGTATTTTGGGTGAATTGCTCCTTTAAAGTGCTAACCTGCCAAGTCCTCCTAAACGAAGCGGCAACCTGGACATTCTTATTTTGTTTGCATGATAAATAATTTGATCTGAGTCACCACGCAGCGCAGAGGAAACAGTTTTTTACTCTCCGTTGTGACGATAAAGATCGTATTTGCCCTGGCTCAGGCCGAGGTGTGTTGAATGCTGTTTAGGACGAACCACGCTGCTGTGTTGTGCTGGTAACACACCAACGGCTGTGCTAATGGCTCATTTGCTGCCGTCCGCTCGCGAGCCACGGGGCCCAGAGTCGCGTTCATGTCTTTCCCTGTTGCTACAACATCAGCCCTGCTTGCTTGCTCTGAAGCGATGCTGCGTTCGATTACACTGGGAACTGGGAAACGGCCCACTTGGAATTTCCTGCATCCCACCGTGGAGAGTTCGAGTGACTGACGTGGGAACATCATGAACGCCTGCAAGAAAGCCGCGCTCATTTGGCTGCTTTCAGTGCAGAAATGAGATGAACTGATGATATGAATTAACATGCAAATACAACACCAGGGCTAAAGAGCCACTGGGCACTTTTAATATATAATCGATGTTAAGTAGAACAAGGGTCCAACTGCATTGATTGATCTTAACGTATGCCATGTGCAAACAAAAATACAAAATGCAGTGTAAAAGATTAAATTTTAAGCCTTAAAGAACACGCACCATGCTTTATGCCTTAAAAGATGCTGTTGGTTTTTGTTGTTGTTGATTTTTTTCCACTGTGAAAGTCACCATGTTGATTTACAGTCATGTGTCATCGCAGAACTTCACCTCAGATAAATCACCGCTCCGAGAGAGTTCTCTGTCCAACGAGGAGTTATGAAGTTGAAGTATGAAGTTCACGTGGATTTTTCCAACTCGGAAGTAAAAACAAAAAAACAAACAAAAAAACACATCCCAGTTCCCACTTCCAGTGAACGCAGCACAAGTCGCTGAACTCCACAAACATGGAGGAGAGCTTGGTACTTGCCATGTTGAACCTGCAGTTTGGCGCTCGTGATTAATGATGAGCTCAGCGTCCCTTAAGAAAACTGTCTGGGCTGCAGAGCGGAGGAAGGAAAACACCCTGTTTTCTTCTGACTTTTCAAAAAAGAAAGAAAGAAAGAAAGAAAGAAAGGAAGGAAGGAAGAAAGAAACTAGCAAAATAAATAAATAAATAAATGGAAACATCGTATATCAGCGGCGATGGCAACAACAAACTTCCCGTCATGACAGCAGATATTAATATTTTCTGTTGACATGGACTGGAGAGACTTGAACCAGCACTCAGTTATCTTTTTTGTCACATCTGGCTGTTTTGATGTTTTGTTAGCAGCTCATGGTTTGGAAAAATTCAAAGCATCCTATGGGAGCACTCTGCCCGGTCGAAGCTTAACACCAATTTCAACTTCTCTCCGTGAAGACTGAGACGATGCTTGGCCTTTGTGTGAAAGCATGAGGGTATCATGAATGTTTTTACACTAAATATATCTGTATCGGGCCATTACCCCTGGTTTAAAGCCATTAAATATTAGGCTACATTGCCAGGCAACCAAATAAACAGAAATTAAAAGGGACATTAAAGTAGATATGGTGGATTAAATCACATGAAAAGCACGGGAGATTTGAAATAATAGACAAGCATCTTGATGTGCAATGTCGTCTCAAATGATCAAATGCCCAAGCCTCAAATGTGCACTGGAAACAGTTAACACACTAATGCTGATCGTCTAACGTTATTTTACTGATTACCTAACATTTAGATAATGTTTGCATGCTTTCGCTTACTTTTTCATACAAAATCGTCTAATAAAACCGGCTTTAATTGGCTTATTTCACCACAAATCCACTGTGGGACGTCCAGAGCCTCGGCTGTTTTTTCTTACTTTGATGCATCTGGTGGAAAGTGATTTAAGCGAGTGTGTGTGGACGGCTGGGATCGGCGATGGCGTGCGCACACTTGCATGTGTGTGTGACGTCCAAGCGCTGCAGCTTTGGCGCTCTGAGCCGATTTAGGCCTCCTGGCTGGTTTCGTAAGTCACTCGAACAAATTGCAAAGTTGTTTCAAGAGCAAACCTCTCAGCAGCCCCTGCACAGCACTCCTCTGCAGTCCGACCTTATCTTCCCTGTCTGCGGCTTAAAAGGCGCTAATACATACAGTGCAGGACACTAAAACCAGGCTGCATTAATGCTGGTGTTCTGTCAAATGCACAGGCAGGACCGTGTTTCAAAAAGATCGCTGCCCAGGAGGGAGGCTTATTGTAAACTGTGAACGTCCGGATGAAGTAAAAACGTCAAGTCTTAATGGACTGGAATGTTAATTGAGGCGTTAATCATACTGGAGAATCAAAGCTTTTCCACGGACGTGCGAGCGAGCTTGCCTGGATCTGCCCGGCTCTGCCGAGAGTCCCGGGGGTTTTGTCGGCGCGGTTCGTGTTTAGTATCTGTTACAACATCCTGCCGATGTGCCGTAGCCTTTAGGCATGTTTTTTCTGCTGCCAGCTGAAAGGCAGAGAGGGGAAAAACAACTCGGTATAGCTAATGAAAAACAATGAACTTCTCTGCGGCTCGCAACGGCAGGAATGACAGCAGCCGTTGTTTAGACATAATGATCCCAGCCGAGGTTTGTGGTCAGATGACACAACTCAACTCTGCTGGCAGCCGGCACAGAGGCCTACATTTTTCCCTTTTTTCTATCCTTTTTTTTATTATATTTATGTTGAAATGAATGGTAGAAATGCAGAAGTGAAGGCAACGCGGTGGGGAAACACCACGCCAAAGCCTTCTTTTTCCACTGTGAATATTAAGCAAATGCAGTTGGAATGTTTTATTAATTAATTTGAACACATTATAATATTTAACAGTCGATATTTTAATCATCACTGCTATTAAACACATCACAGCTACCACTATTACCACTATAATTCAGCTACGGCTCATTCAATTTCTACTGAGGGGTTTCATTTGGAAATGTTGTATAATCCATCTGAGAATTAAAAAAAAAAAATCCCCAGTCTCTCACAAAGTACAGCCTCTATAAGGTTATTGTTTTAAAACTAAAGTGCCTGTAACTTGAGGGAAATTCTCTGGTGATTTGTACTTTCAGGCCATAAATAACTTTGTCCGAGTGGGTGTTGGATTTTTTTTTTCTCCTCCCCACATGGGGGAGATCTCAGAGGTTCATGCAACATATCTTTGGCTGCTTTGGCAATTTGCACCATTTTTGCTGCTTATTTCATCAGAGAACTCGAGCAAAATTCACCATGTATCATAATGCAAGGATCACAAGGCCGTTTTATCACTGCTGTTGTCTGAACACGCTGTGGAATGCATACAATTTGTTGCTTGAAATATTGATGGTCGGTGAATTTTTACACGGCAGAAAATTTTTAAAATATCCAAGCCATGATTTTTTGGATTACATTTTTCAATATCTGCATAATGGACAAACCAGGTGTTTCAGAGGTTATTATACATGTTGATGCATTATTAAGTCACATTGCATTTCCCCCTGTCTCTAGGTACTCAGCTATTAAATGCTGAGTCAAAAACTAAAATCATTCAAATCTTTGTTTTCATTCTTGTTATTATTCTTACTATGAAACTGCATACCTGCTCTTGAAACGTAGTGCATTTCAGCTACGGCTAGCTCGATTTCAGGATTCGGTCAGTGCTAGTCATCACTAGCCGGGACCCTCCCCTCATCCTGGCTGCGCTCAGGCATAATCTAGATTCCAGCGCTCGCTTGGTTGGACATCCAGCTGCTCAGAGCGTTTTCCCCGCTGACGGGAACGGAGTCAGGCGGTATTTTTCTGCTGATAGCCCTCCTGAACAGCAGATAGAGAGGCTCCGCATCCCACTTACAGATGTTTGTGATCATCGTTCCAGGGGAGAGAAAATGGAGGTGAGACGGTGGCCAGAGATCCAGCTCACAGAGCCGTTCCCTGGTCGGCAGGCAGCCCGCCGTATTGGTTTTGGAGAGGGAGCGGGGGCTTTAGTGGAAATAAGCTCCCTCCTCAGGCTGGACCGCCAACTTTCATGCGTCAGGGACTTTGTCTGGGGGGGGAGTAGATATACTGCAAACTTTAGGGATAGATGAATAAGCTTACGGGTTCATGGAAAAGTTCACAGTCTGAACAACCGAGTTTAATGTGTACCGTATGAGTTATGGTGTTGTGGTGAATTGGGGTCTCTCCAAAATGTCAGAGTTAAGACGCTGAGACCTGCTTTTGTCAGTGATGTTATTTCCTGGATGGAAGGAAGCCATCTGGGCTTTAAGATGTCAGACAACGTGGATGTATTTATGGCGTGTGTCTGCATCAGTGTCTGCGTGTGCCTGCTCTCAGATAATGTATGGGCTGGCATTTGGCCGCCATGTGTGCCGTCTTTTATCGCTTTGAGATAACACATGCCTTTTAGCGGGCGCGTTTATCCAAACTTTACAGTTACACGGGTGCGTACACGGCTCGTCCCGCCGGGAATCAAACCCCCCCGGCCGTGTCGTGTTAAAGGTGCGCTCTGCAAAACTGCTGAGGACGTTTAGACTCGACTGACAAAAAAAAAAGCGTGGAATAAGCACGTCATCTATCAGTGTCATGAGAACCGCGGCGTGCTTATTCCGCATTTCTGTCATTAAGTCCAAAAGGTCCTCATTTCAGTGGATCCTCTGCAATTTTGCATAATGCACCTTTAAAAGGAACACGGGAGTTGGTTCAAATATTGGCTTACGTCACTTTTTTTTTTGCAATAAAAAGCCGTAAAAAGTCACTCAACCACATCAGTCGCATTTTAAAGGTTGACCGTTTTTGCTTTGGTCTTGGCTCCCATGTGCAAAACAGAAGTCTCCGCTTTATGTTGGCCTCCAACATGTACCTCAACTTTGTGTTTTTACATTACTTCCTGATGTTGGGTCTATTTTTTTTTTTGACAGCGTATTCAAGTTTAAAAAGATACCCCAGTAAGTCAGAGAACGCCACTTTCTCCTCTTCAGTATCGATCTCCTCTCGCTGCTTAGCGACGCCGGGCTAAACAGCCTCTAGCAAGCAATCCGCCTCGTTTTGTTTACCTTCTCAGCGCAGCGCGATTTGGACCAGCGGGATCGTGTCTTATGTCGTGTATCCTGTTTTATATTCCAATTAAGGCTAAAAGAGAAGCCTGCAACTTTTTTTTTTTACAAGCTTTTGAAAAATCTTTCATCCCTCTTCATGTCTGACATGGATGTTTGCTTTCTGAAACACTCAAAATCCAAAATGCGACTGCAGGAGCGACTCGATTAATGTCTTAATGTCCGGGTGAGTGTTTCAGCAAAATTGCATATTCCTTTATTCGCCATTGAACTATACCAGATCACCAGTGTTAACAAATTAGGACTCTTTTATTTTGAAATTGTTCACCTTTTACACACGGACAGGTAATATACACAAGCCTTTGTGGTCCCTCTGGCCCAAGACATGGTCAGTGAAAATGTGTGCTGGACATCAACTAGGATGGCTTATGGTGGATGGCAAGCTCACACACACACACACACACACACACACACACACACACACACACACACATACGTATATACACTCACACATGCGCATACACCCAAACACTCAGACAAATGCAAACCCTCAGGCACACATGTGGACAAGGACACACACAAACACACTGCACACTCATGCAACAGCACCCATGGGATACCCTTTCTCACACACACACACACACACACACACACACACACACACACACACAAAAATGCCTGTCAGGTTCGGGTCCGGCTGTGTTACTGTCAACTCGGGTTTAGACAAAAATATGCGTCTCGATCCACGCTCTAATTCTTACATCATAATGTGGTTTAACTCATATAAAAGATACTGTACTGGATACAAACAAAGGCACTGTACAGATACACTTATTCTATAGTTACATCAGTGCTCACTGTTTGGTTTATTGTATCTTGCTGTATTCAGTTTACCTTCTATCTTTTTTTTAAATGTAGTGTTTTAATCTCCAATTTTAACATC
The DNA here is from genome assembly GCA_900302555.1 of Myripristis jacobus. Lineage (NCBI taxonomy): Eukaryota > Metazoa > Chordata > Actinopteri > Holocentriformes > Holocentridae > Myripristis > Myripristis jacobus. The sequence continues at coordinate 18,256 of OMLB01015153.1, forward strand.
AGCATTTCCAGGAATGGGGGTTGCAAAATACCATCCACCACAAACACCATGATACTTGCATCGGACAGCTGTTTTCAGTTTGACTGTGTACACTGTATCAGTCTCAGTCAAATAAACAACACAATAACAACAGATAAATAACCTGTACCTACTGCTGTGGTGTTTTTTGACCCATGCGCCCCTCCCCCACTGCTCCTGTAGGTGCCAAACGGGAAGGAAGACAGGAAGGAACTCCTCTGAAATGAATAATACAATAATAAATAAAATGCAGCTGTGCAACTCCCAGCCGGTTGGCTGTATTGCCTGTATGTGCAGCTGACCACCGGTGTCACAGTCGCTCCTGTAATTCATATTTCTGCTTAATAAAAGAACACGGCAGGGAGGCTTCGCGTCTGTGGCCTTATAAATCAAGAGAGTCAAGTGAGTGAACCCGAGCGCGCTCCAAGATGGTGAATCAGCCCTCGCATAGCATGTGCGATGATGAATAAGGAGCTTATAGTTTGTGACTAAAGTCAATAAGGAGTGAGAGCTTTACCGTGACAAATGTCAACAGCTGCTGATAAACAGCATCCAAAATGTGCAGACAGTGAATCAATGCATTCATATTCAATAGATTTCCACAGCGAGGCAAAGTCAAGAACACAGTGGCACAGGAGTCTTTTTTGCTGTTCAATGAAAAAAAAAAATCATTATTAATCAAACCAAGTGTGCGGTTGGTTGAGCCTGCTGAACAAGAGTTGACCTCTTGTGCCAGCACTGTTTGTTCTGCTGGCACAACTGTGAACATTACAGTAATCTTCCATTGTTTTGGCTGAGACTAATAAAACATGCTCGCTGTAATGCAGGAAAAGGAATAATTCTCTCACAGGTAATTGAATATGTTGTTCTCCCTGCTGAAGTGGATGATAAATCTTGCGGTTCATGAAGGTGTATCAGCAAAGGCATTGTACTCCACAGTTTGACTGGGCCTTGTGATCATTTGGGACTGATCGTGCAGTTATTCCTGACTGACAGACAGACAAAAACTGGGTCAGGGCATTACACAAGTGGGCATATTTAATGGTGCTTCCAACCGAGTCGGAGCCTATGGTCCTATGCAAAGTTAATATTAATTTGAACTGTATGCGGCATAACCCCCCATTGCTTTTAAGACTGCTGATGCTGTTGGGTCTGCTCAGCTCAGAAATGACAGAGATGATTGAAAAAGCATCTGGCTAATCAGTGGCCCGGTTCAGACGGGCACCCAGCGACATGGACCAATTTCCTCTACCTGTTTGTAAGCAACTCTGGAGAGCTGAGAAAAGACAAAGTGCCGAGCTACTTCCATCGCTCTGCATTCATTCCTTTGAAGGATGGTGGATATTTGCAGTTGCAAAGCTCTGGGCGCCTCCGTGTTCGCTGCTGGAAAGAAGATTCCCCCAAGGGCTCCCACTGTACAAGAGCCGGGTCTGCCCGGCGCTTTCAGCCGGGACCCCGGGGGGAGGGTTTCACCATCGGAGGAGTCCTTTTGTCGACGTATTTTTGTCTAAAATACGGCCTAAAAGCAGTTGGGGAGTGGGTTTCAGATTGGGGGATGCTCAGTTTACCTGCTGAAAAGAACAAATGCCAGCACACTGAAGCCCACGGCGCCCTAGTTAAAATATCACAGGAGCAAAGAGCAACGCCATCAGCATCAGCTTTAAATTGTAAGTGTACTGCACTAGAAATGTAGGAATAGAATAGAATAGACATTAATCAAACATTAATCTTCCTATTATATTTGGGGTCAGTTTCACCCCTTTCAGTGTTAAATGCCTATAAACACATGATTAACGCCTGCTTTTTTTGTCTCTTTTTTTATGACTTCTCCTAATTTAATGGGGGCAAGTGGCTAAATATGAAATTGATATGACAATATTTTTTCAGTGTTTTGTACACATTTTATACCCATCAGTGTTTCTTTGGGATCAGTTTGACCCCAGGCTGTTTTAGCTGTGTAAAACATTTATCAACATTATACACACATTTGCTTTAGTTGTTTTGGACACTGAAGATCTATAACATGACACTTAAAATCATCAAAAAACTTCCCTCTGCTTTAGGGGCCTCACTGAACATAACCACACCTGCAGTAACATAACACACCTGTAGTTGTGTGACACCCACTGATAGTCAATGTGACATTTAGCCGGGAAAAAACATGATTCCCACAAGAACCGTGAGAAAAAGGGAAGACAGGACAGGAAAAAGCAGAAGCAGAGCCCTCCTCCTGTCTCATTTCAGCTCGTGTGCTTTTCCCAAATTCCTGCATTTATATGAAGAGGAACTGTGATTGGAGTTTATTTGTAAAAACAGATAAATGCCATTCCTGAAAAGAAAACCCAAAACGTACTAAAATGTTGTCTGTAAAGATCCACAACATTTGCAAAAAATGCTTTCTGACTCCAATATCCATTTTTGTCACAAAAGCCAATATTGCCACTTCATGAGCCTACTGGTATGATTTTTTGATTGACTTTATCTGGAAGAGAAATAAAAATACAATAAAATAAAATTGCAATGCCAATAACTACCGCCTGCTTGTAGTTTTGTGATCTTTTCATAGTGGGAAATCGTATTTCTCTCACATCATGTCCACAGAGTTTGCATTTGCTCCTTCAGACATAATGCTCATTCGCATACAAGAAAATAGTGCGAGATGATCTTTGAAAATAAGACACACTGCATTATGAATCAGGACAAACATTTTCCCTCGACTTAAATCTAGTATTGGACTGTCGTTGTATATTTTTTTCTAAAGACTAATGAAGCCTAAACCTGCTGATTTCTCTGGCGGTGTTTCAGCACCATGCAGTTTTCACTCCGCTAGCTTTTCGGTGAGAGAGAGAGGAGGTCGGCGAGCAGCCATGTGCATCGTCACACACTGCCTGTTGTATTTCCTCTCAACATTTACTAGATCTTCATGACAGCAGCTCACTTTATAACCTGAGCTCCTCCTCAGAAAACAGGCTTCATAACACTACAAGGCTCATTCGTCAATAATCACCCACGCTGTGATGTCTTGAATTGCACAAAACAAGTTGACAAATAAACTTTTACACTCAAATGGTCCGTTTTTTTTTTCTATTTTTGTATTTTTTATTGAACTGACTTCTTCATTTTTTGCATGTTCTGCTGATGCAGTTTATCACAATTGTGGATAATGCAAAAAAATACAATAAAGACAGACAGAAAGAAAGAAAGAAAGAAAGAAAGAAAGAATAAATAAAATAGAAATGGTGCCAGTAAAAAGTACTCATTAGAGTCCTCATTAGAGGTCAGTGCACAGAAAGTTCCCTGTGTCTTGGATGGGTTAAAAAATAAACATTTACCCAACATTATACATTATACATAATACCACAACTGCCACTGGAACACTGCTTTAGGGTTAGACATGGAAATCTGCATTTAAAAGTTTTTACACATTACGTGGTATTTGTTTTGATTATTATTTCTTTGTGTTTTTCTTTCTCTTATTGGAAAAGTCACATTTTGTATCCATTTACAATGAGCTGAGAATGCTCAGATCAAAATAAAGCAGAGTAATAACACTGGAAATAGAAATTGTTTATTGTTTATTGTTCATTAGGATCCCCATTAGCTTTTGTCAAGACAAAAGTTAGTCTTCCTGGGGTCCGACACAAAAATAAAACCATTACATAAACATTAATTTAATGATTATGCAATCACCAGTCTTCTAAATAATTTTAAAAAAAAAATAGGATAAAAGATACTACAAGTAAATAAAGATAGAATCAATTTGAAATAAACCAAAATCACATACAATACATTAACTTTTTGTGCCTCTGGGGATTAATACAGGCTTATTTGCATTAACTGTTGTTTTAACTTTAACTTAAATTAATGACTCATCCTACAGCTCATATGTCAAACTTAAGGCCCTCGGGCTAGATCAGGCTCATCTCGCCCCCAACATGGAAACTACAAACCCCAACATGCACTGCAACGCCCTGGATGATCGATGCCACCAAACACCTGCATGACCCTGCCCCCTCCTCCTCCTGATGAGAGAATCAGCTGCTCAGCTGATCGCTTGATCGCTCATTAATGAGCTGAGCAAAAGCAAAAGGAAGAGTGGAAAAAGTATAACATGAGCACTGTGTGCAGGAAC
>OMLB01015154.1:0-44442 GCA_900302555.1 Myripristis jacobus
CCCCTCCCCTGTCCCCACCCCTATACCGTTGTTGGACAATGAGAAGCCCACCGGTGGGACAAACGGACGACCAACTCACCTCAGCATACCGATATGGACGATATGTTCTGTTCCTGTGTCATGTCAAAGCAACAGAGCTGCTTCCCCCCCTCTCTCTAGCCAGGAATCAGCCAATCAGCTGTCGTCAATCAATCAAACCCAATCAATTGACAGCTATTTGGTGAAGACAACATTAACTTCTGACCTAGGGTTTGACCGATATGTGTTTTTGAAGGCTGACACTGATATTGTTTGTATTGAGATTGGATATTCAGGAAAATTCCACCCTCAGATGCTTTTCCTCTCATACAGCCACAATCTTGTATTTTCAGAAATGACTTTAGTCCAGAGAAAGAGTGTGAATTTGTTGAGCTGGCATAGGGGAATATTGGCACACAAATAGCTTATGTGTGATCACAAGCACTGACATGGGAATAGCTTGCCTCGTCTAAGGAAGCCTAATGCATTCAGTTGAGAAAAAAAATGCTGTTTTTCTGAATTAATGATACAGTTATCTCGGAATCCTGAGAACTTTTTAGCGAAAAAATAGATTTTTTTTTTATTAATGAGGTACTTATCTCAGAAATTTGATCAAGGTTTTCATAGGAAAAAAATCAGTGTGTTTTTCTGAATTAATGAAATCATTACATTAGCTTTTTTCTGTGAAACTTTTCTCTGAATTCAGAGATAACTGTCATCAATTCAGAGAAACAGCAGGTTTTTTTCTTAAGTGAATACGTTACACTGTCCGAGGCTTCTCCCTGTAAGACTGCTCAGTGCAAAATGGTGGCCCTTGCTTTGATCGAGGGACCAACACAAAAACCTGACATTTCCCACTGACATTTTAGATTGGTGACATATTAACTGCTATCAAACTCAACTGCTTAAGTGTTTAAGGGGGGATTCCCCCCTTATAATTGGCCATTTTCAAATACAAAAATGGCATTGGTGAAATTTTAAGCACTCCTTTGGACACTAAAAATCTCACTACAGTTCTATTAGAGGTGGATGACATTGACTGGAAGAGAACAGATTTTTAACACAAGGCTAATACTGGCACCATATATCAGTCTAACCCTAGATGAAACATGTCAGCTAGGAGCCAGAGAACATGACTGTGAACCTCAATATTAATCATCCAAGTGGCTCTGTTGTTACATCTGTCCTCAAGGTGTTGTTGGTTGGCATCACAGATTTTCCACAGCCGCCTTTTTCCATCAGTATCAGAGAACCTCACCACCAATCATATGCAGTGTTGTATAGTTGTTGTGTTATTATGGGACATGATGATCTTGTCTTGTCAGGGGACACGAGGGTGGGGAGGGAGTGGGGGTGCTGTTGTGGTTTTATCCCATCAGCCCCTGCTACCAGCCTGTAAGGTGAAGATAACCCTACAGCTGCTCCAAGGTTTGAGCTTCGATCTGTTTTCGCTCTCCATTTTAAATATCGTCTTTGTACATTAACAATGCTTTTTATGTTCATATACTGTTTAACTTTACCATGAACTGTCCTGGCAGAACTGTCCTGGCAAAGTAATAAAATATATTTATTTTAAAATACTATTGTGTGCATATCTTTGTGGATTTGGGATTTTCTGAGGTATAGAATCAGATGTCGTGGAGAAGAAACCTAGTCAGTGTTAAACTGCAAAAAAACAAAACAAAAAAATCCCAAGGCCGCGAGATCATTTTACAGTTCATTGTTTACTTTCAACTTCATGTTCAAAAAGGTACATAGTATTTTAACAATTAAAATGTGCTGAAGCACAGCGTTCTAAACTTCTAAAAGCCGCTTCGGACAAATACATAACATTTGAATGAGAATAAAAAAAGAAACCTGTATATGTATAATAAAAAGTGTAAAACACCTACACATTAAAAATCATTGAACATCACCATCAAAGAAAACAAAATGAAACAGGGAAATGTACAAAAGTCTGTGGGAACACAGGGGAGGAAATTTCCATACGAGTGGAGTGTGTTTGAACGTGACTAATGTTGCTTTAATCAAACATGTCGTCGTCGTCTTCCTCATTGTCTGACTCGGCGAAGTACTTCACCTCCTTCTTGGCCCGACCCGGCCGATCACGGGACACGGTATCCATCATGCTCAGGCTGTTCCCGTCAACATCATCATCATCGGATGTGGCTTTCTTTGACTTCTACACAGAGGGAGAAGAAATCATTTACTGGAGTCACTGCCATTCAGATTACTACTAGTTACACATCACTAATCCTGTATATAAATATATTTTTTAAAACAAGTCCTGGTTCCCATTTTATGAGAAAATTGAATGCTCTATTCTTGTTATTTTCCTATTTGAACTGACAAGTAGATCCAGCAGTGACTTTTTTATAGTAACAACCTGAAAGAACTTTCACAAATAATTATAATTCCACAAAAAATGGGCACGCGGACTTCTTGGTTTTTTAAATATTGCTGTTACACACTTTGTTGGCATTTGTTTATGAGCTATAAGTGTTTTTTTAAACAGACTTTTATTTACTTTTTTTCATAAATGCTGAAAGGTAAGATAAAAATAAAACATTACTTCTGTCAGAATATATGTATATTTGATTTCTTGGTAAACAGAGAAATAGTGCCACAAGAGAAAAATCATTTTCACACCCGGTGAATCTGTAATTTATACCTCTTTCCCATTCTCCAACATCTAGACATGAATACAAGCATCATGGCCACAACTATACCGCATGGAAAAACCAAAAAGAAAAAACTCACTCTGCCTACAGCTTTTCCTGGCTTCTTCACTGGACTGTAGTCGTCTTCCTCAGAGCCAGACGGCTTCCTCTTCCTCCCCCTGCCTTTACCTGTTCACCAAAACAAAAAGGTCACCAAAAACACACAATGTGCTGGGAAAACAACACAAGGCCTCCAAACCTGGAGGATAGGGTGGTACCTTTAAGAGCTGGTGACGGCTTCTTGGACTCAGTATCAGAGTCCGAGTCCCAGATGGACTTGTCTGGTTTCTTTGCTTTTGGTGCTGGTGGTTTCTTAGGTTTGGGAGCTGCATCGGAGGGCTTCTTGGCTGTTACAGTTCACAAATAAAAGCCTGCCTGTTAGAAAGATCCTTACATTTACATAATAACAATCTGACTAGTAGAATTCATAAAAAGCTTAAAGTTAAAAAAAGTTAAAGTGCTGTATCACAAATATAAGCAACACAAAAGCCTGCTCTACATTTTTACATTTCAAATATAATGTAACACTTTTTTAATCGTTATGATTTTTTTAAAATCTTTTTTTGTCTTTTTTACATCATGCTCTGATTCTGATAATGATCATGCACTCACCAACTTCACCAACTAGTCAGTATTCACTAATGAAACAACCCCCTACCCAAAGGGGAAAAAACTAACTGTTGAGTTGCATTAGTGCTCCCTCTGCTGGAGCTGGCGAGGCATTACCTTTCTTTGCTGGCGATGGTTTTTCGAATGCAGAGCTGCTGGAGTAAGAGGAGAAGACCGGGCCATTGCCGTCGTCACTGTCAGACTTGGACCCGTCTGCAAGACAAAGTCATGTCACAGTAAACCCTCTGCCTTCATGCTGTCACCTCCTGCTTCATGCTCTACATGAGGCTCATGCATCTGCAGGCTTTCATTAAGCTAACAGCTGGGAATGGACATGACCCAAATCTGCTGCTTCTGTATATCCTCATACTGTTTGTCTCACTTGTTTGTATTGCCTACACCTTGATAACAATAATATGTCATTTGGTGCAACACATTTCCAAGTTACTTAAAAAAGCTACAGATTCTCCAAAAGTTAGTAATACGCGCATCATCGTGGTCTGAGTTTAATTCTGCTACCAGACCACTTTTCCGTCATTATAATCTCTTGAGGCTTGCAGAACACAATTACATCCAGAATGGTTGTATGATGTACCAGGTTGTTCATAAACTAAATCATAAATTATGTGATCTCATCCCAATCTGCCTTCCTCTGCACACCCATGACAGTAGAGAAAAACACCGAATCACTGGGAAAAAATGAAGGCTAAAACGCAGCAGCTTCAGTGTCGTGTGCAGAGGACCGCAGATCTGGAATGAGCTTGATGCTACATTAAAAATGTCACATCCTGTCTCCACCTTTAAGAAAAAATTAAAAAACCAACTCCTGTCTACATATGATTGATTACATGTTTGTATGAAGATTATTGTTTATAGATGAGTTGATTGGTATTCCAATTTTATTTTCTTGGGACTGTCTGTTGTGTGTCTGTCATTACTTTATTACAACTATGGATACTGGCCAGTATCCTGTTTGTCATTGCTATGATTATGCGAAATTGGGCCCCTCTTTAAAAGCTTTAAATAGCTTCCTTGAGGTGACCCTTTCACACATCAGGCTGTTGTGTGTACTATTCATGTCTCCATAATGCTGTTGAGATGGAAGAATATATGTGCGTCTTAAGGCTTTTTGAAATGTTATACTTGTGAATATGTTGCCTTGTTTTGTTATGGATCTTTGATGCGTGTCTGTACACTATGCAGCAAATGGCAAACACTTAAATAAACACTTAAGTTGAGTTGCGTTGAGTTGAGTTGAAATGAGCGTGAAGCCTGACCTCTAGTGGTGAAAAATAGGGCGCCAGGTCTTTGGTGTCAGGTGATGTCGCCATACAGGACGACAGGTGGTGACATCACCTGCCTGCTACGCAAGTCATTACTTCAAACTTTTCACTGACTCATTTCTACTTAAAGTTGACATGCTAGAACTGTCATTTGTGTTTGGTTTGCTCTTTTTGTATTTATATCCTCTTCTCAGCCTGTTACGACGACTCCATTTCCCCAACTCACCACTGTCGTTGCTTTTTTCAGAGAACGCTGACTTGGACGAGAAGATGCTCTTTTTAGCTGCTGGTGCGGACCTTCAGAAAAAGAAAATTAAAATGAGTAATCAGCTATTTACCATTTGGCTTAAGCATTTGTGTTGATGTATTCCAGTGCGGTCCTAAATTCTGGCTCAAGTCTTACGTGGGTGTCTGTTTGGGAGGAGGATAGGCTTCTACGTCGTCGTCATCGTCCTCGTCGTCGTGGTCGTTGTAGCGGTTCTTGGTTTCAGATGTGGAGAAGTCATCTTTGTAAGACCTCACAGGAGAGGAAGCCACATCATCGTCGTCACCACCGTTCTCTTCATCCTCCTCCTCTTCCTCCTCCTCTGAGAAATCAAACGTGTATTTGGGCTTGGAAGCTGAAAGACAAGAGGGGAACACAGTTTATTTTAAGTTTGTCTGTGTCAAATCGCTTCTTTCTTTTCCCCCTGGATTCCAACGCCCGGCAGAATAATCAGTCCCTATTGCAGATGGGTTGCATCAGACTGCAACCTCAGACTCATCTAGCCAACAGCAGCCAATCAGACTCAGAAAATGTTCTGAAGTTACATTCAGCCCCAGGCGGCATGAAGACACAGAGCTCAATCTGCAATGAAATGCGACCAGCTGCCTAATGCAAGGGAGGAGCAATATGATGATCGCACATCGTCACTGGGTAAAATTTTGTTACAATTTGCCTTCAGAGGGAGATCCTGATATATCCTAGGAGCCAATCCGCCTTTAATTTCCATTCATAACTTTCACACAGCTATCTGCATTCACTGTGTGCATTTCATATGAGCCCACCCCTTAAACACTTCCCAGCAGCTATTCAAAAAGTCAAAACTACACTGCATATCCATTTGATTAAACCCTCTCTTTTTTCGCTGTTTGAAACCTTAAATAAAAAGCAGACGTGGCAGAGATTACGCAAGCATGAACGTGCAATCATGAAAGTTATTTTTGAAAAAAAGAAAAGAAATTAACTTCTGTTTTTGCACCTGGCTTCAATTTGTTGAATCTCACTCTGCTCAAAGCAGCAGCACGTGTATAATGTGAAAACTTTATACGAGTTTGTATTTATGCCAAGGTCAAGAAACAAGCCTTCCATCAAATCTTGTGCTGTCTCTTGAGGTCAGATATGTAAGAATAACTTTTTTATATTATTATTTGATGAACTGATGTGCTGATCTACATCTGCTCTTTTGTGTCTGGTACAGCTTTAATATGAGACATCAATGAGGGATAGTATCTTTTACAGAGTGTCATGTATCAGTGTACTTCTTGCAAAGAGTTAGCATCCCTAACATTCTATAGATTAAATATGTTTTGTTTTAAGGCTGTGAATCTTGTACTTTTTACCACTAGGATGTATTTTTTCAGTGGTTTTTAACCTAATCTTAATAAAAACAAAATGAAAAATATCAGAGGGCCTTTTGTGAGCTTAAAATGTGAGAAAATATTGGAGATACTACATTCATATCTCCAAACCCCACCTGATGCCCTCTGAGACTTGGTTTCTCTGGGGATGATGGGTTCACTGTCCTCCAGATCGTCGTCTGATTTGGACTCGTCATCAGACCAGGGGTTCCTCTTCTTCACCTTCTTAGCTGAGCTAGCTTTGGGTGCGGCTGGTTTTCTCCCCCGAGGAGCTCCTGCAAGTAAGTTTAACAGATTGTCGGTCTTTTTTCTGATTCTCACCACCAGGCTGCGCTGAATATCTTAATCTCTTAGGCTATTAACTTTGTTTCCATCTAACTATCGGGTAACATTCAGCAAACTTTTGAAATGTCACAGAACTATAGACTATAAATCAGGAGACAGATATTTCTGAAGACTGAACTACTCCTGTTTTGGCTTACATACTGATTGATATAATAAATTATAATTTATGATGTATAGAGACACATACATAGAAATTCAACTTGCATGGAAGCCATGCTATTGATCTGTTAGATTCCAAGAAAAAGAGATGAACTGATGTTTTCTTTGGAAGACATACTGACCAGGCTCTTTCTTCTCTTTCTTGACTCGTGGAGTCTTGGGCTTGGCTGCTGTGTTTTCCCCTGTTCCTCCTTCCCCGCCCAAACCATCATCATCAAACTCCATCTTCACTGCCAGGTCTGAGTCACCCTGAGAACAAAACATACAGTTTGATTTTCTGCCAACAGAAGCTTTAGGATGACGACACTGAGCATGATCATTCAAGACGTTTGCGGTTGATGGCTGTTTATAGGCAGTTTTTAAATGACTAGTGAGACTACAGGTACCTAATATAATTTGCGGCCACTGGTGGCGCTATAGTGCACTGGATCTCTTTTGTTTAAATAAAATGAACAGGAGGGCAAAATATTATACACGCTGATGTAAACAAACACAACCTTAGATTATTCCAAATATGTTTTAAGTTTCTCCTCTCCATCTCATCCGTCCTTCATGACTCAAGTAGATCTGCAGGTAAAACCAGCACTATTCAGTTGTAATCTTTACGTGGATTCAGCTGCTCAGCCTGCTTCAGGTAAACAGCAGCTCTTCACATTTTGTACACTCATGTTTCTTCACAATAAAAGTCAGAGGTGTCTGCTTTACCAAATATTTGTGGCTTTTGCACATTTTAATGAATAAATGTAGAGGGTCAACACCACCAAAGTTGATTACTAAAAATAAAATGCACTATTTTAATTATTCTACACTAGAGTATGTTTCATGAGAAACAGCTTTCAATGGATTAAATTTAAATATATTTTTGTTGTGGTGGTGGTATTGTTGTGGTATTCCTAAGGTCGAGTCAGGTAGTGGAAACACAGCTTGCAAAGAGTACATTTTATCTCACATATGTTTAACCTTTTACATCATGGACATAAATGATTTGTAGAATTTGACTATGACAAACTAACTTGGCTGGATAAAGAAAATATTTAATTTCCTATTATTCTGGTTCATGCATCTTAGGATTTTGGCATTTTTCAGATTAGTACTCTGCTGTGGGGAAAGTATTTGTCTTGCTGTGAATGAGCATGGTGTTTGAAGATGATAGGCTCCCTGTCAAATCTTTCCCCCACAGAGCTATATTGATATTATTAGGCACTGTCCTTGAGAGGCATTAATTGGGTGATGGCACAGTCTTCTCATCACGTGTGAACTAATTTTCAGTGGAATTTCTGCACTTATTTTGCAGTTTTACATCAGGTAATCTCTCAAGAGAACTGAGTTTTGAACTGTTATTTTCCAGCTGCTTTGCCTTTGAAGGAAAACAAAGAGTTCCTACCTTCTTCTTTTTGGGCAGTTTCTTGGCAGCGTCAGCTTTCATGGGCTGAGTTGGTGGCTCCACCCTGCGGCCAAATGGTGAGGGCAAGGTCTCCTCCAGGTGCAACTTCTTCACCTTGGGTTTGCCCACCTTACCCTTCACCAGCTTGGTGGCCCTGCCAGCACTCTGGTCTTCACGCTCCTGGGCTTCCACATTCTGACAAGTAAAAGACAGAATAACTTTAGTTAGTAAAACACTTTTAACTACAATCTTACACAGACCAAGACCAAAAGAATGATGCCTTGATGAGCAAAAGGAAAAAGTCAGTTATGATCTCTAGAGGATACAAGCAGGGTTAAAGTGATACATTGGTATGCTGGCATATTAAGCAGATATTCTTTCATTAGAAAGGAGTGGCTCACTATTGTTCTCTTAACTTCTTACAATGATTTATTATGTGATGTTAAAATACTACTGATAATACAAAACTTGTAACTGAACACATCTTGTCATTTTTTTATTGTGTGATTCGGCAGCAAAAATGATAACACCACCTGGGTGGGAAATTTTAGTCCACTTTTGGTCCACCAGCCACAGTGTCTGGTAGATTTAAGAAATCAAGAAAAAATTTGATATATAAACGTATTTTCTTGTGTAACCACTGAACCATGTTAAAATTGTTTAATCAAAAATCTCAAATCATTTCATTTAAAGGAGCAAATTTGAAAAAACATTCCATGATGAAACTTTTCAGGAAAGATGCCCTGTGACATCAACTGATTTTTATCAGGTGACCAATTACAGTGAGAAGAAAAAGCTGCTCCATTTTTATGGTTGCATATTATTGCCCCTAAAGAAATACTGGACAATGCTCTCATTGGCTGTCAGCACTGTAGTATGTTTTTTAACCTTTTTTTTTTTTTTTTTTTTAAACAAAATTTCTTGAATTCTAATTCATTCATAATTAAGTGTCACATTTCCCTCCTCCTGCATTTCCTCCTGATGTCATCACTATAACTCTCAATTATTTTTCCCCAGTAGTTTCCCATGAAGACTTACGTCCAGCTCCTCAACGAAGACTGCCAAGTCCTCCTTCCACAGATCCTCAGAGCATTTGTGCTGAAGATCATTCAGCTCTCCTCTCTGCACATTAACACACATTGACTTTGTTAATGAATACAGGTCAAAAGCAGATCTTTTTGCACTTTAAACACTGAACTGTGGTCCTGGATCTCAGTGATCTGAGCCTAGCACTTAACACAAAGAATGATGGATTCAATTCCCACTGGAGCAACTTATGGTGACAATGCATGCAGTCATGGTACTAGCTTTGAAGGCAGAGTATAACAATACTCTGCCTTCAAAATTAAACAATACCACGGACAACGGAACAAAAATGGCAAAGCTCAGTGTGCAGTACCTTGTGGTCCCTCTGTTTGAGCAGCTCCTCCACCTTCTCCTTGGTCAGGCACCACAGAGGCATGTTGAGGATGTAGTTGAAATTGGGTCCTGATGACGAACCAGAGTCAATCGAGCTGTCGCTGTCGTTGCCATCACGCTCCTCTTCGTCCTGAGCCTGTCAGGGAGAAAAACATGATGTCATCCAGTCATTGCAAAGAAAATCATCCACATCACAAGCTGTCAAATCAGAAAACAATACCTGTCATCAATACGCTGCATCAGAGATGATAAAACTGTACTAGATTACTAGGGATCAATAAATAATTCATCCATTTGGGCACCAAAATGATGGTTATGATACAACTTGACTGATTACATACGTATCTTAAAATTTATCAACACTAAACCAGTTGATTGTTAAGAGGCATTAATCTAAACTGATTCAAAGACAAAACTTTTATCAGATTCAACAAGTATGTACGGATATGTTTTATTATCATTTTAGTTCCCCATGTCCGCTTGTATATCTTTGGGATTTTTCTGTATTAAAAAAAGCTTAAAAACATTGAATAGCAACACAAACAGCTATAGACTATACTAGGCAGAGCCACAGAGTTTAAACTTCTGCTGTCATGTCTGTTAATGCTTGTCCCCACCAATTTAACAGTACCTTTTCCTGAGCCCTGACCCAGGCAGCCACTGGGTCTGACTCATAGCCTTTCTGGACCAGCATCCGGATCAGTTCTCGTTTGGATTTGTTCTCTGTTCGAAGAGAGAAATAAGAAATGAGTTTAGTAACCAGTGCATACAATATACAAAGTCACTGCTAAATAAGAAACCTGAAGCTAGTCGAGAAGTCTTTTCAGTATTCTTACCAATTGAAATCTTTCCCTCAATTTTCTCCAGTACAAAGCGGGCCTGGTTAGACAGTTTGGCTGCTTCGGCTCCAAGGCTGCCCAACAACCAATCCTTCCTCAGTTTGTAGTAGTGCAACCGGAGTTCAAAGAACTCCCTGAGAATGTCATGGACTGAATCATATCTCTTCAGACAGCCCATGTGGTCAAACAACACCTAATAACAAAAGATTGGGAATGTATAAGTATATTCTAACACTGCAAACATTCCGTTGTGCTTCTGCATCAAATCAAATTTCCCCTACATGGGTTCAATAAATGTACATCTCATCTCAAATTTGAGAAATGGCTAAAAAACAGATATGAGTTCCATTATTTCCCCGTTTTGTCAAAATCTGGTCAGTGGCATTTCAGATATTATTGTGTGTGATGGACAAGTGACACCAATCCATTACAATTTTATAATGGGAACAATTTTTGACATTTACCATTGAGTTGCAAGTAAGGCTTGACTGCAGCTTGAAGACTTTGTGGAGTCCAGCTGCTTCCGCCTGGGCTAGTTTTTCCTCAGACATGCGAACCACAAACTTGACAGTGGAGTCAGTGTGGTATTCCTTATAGTCGTTGATGAGAGCAGGTGTTTTGTCTGTACCCTGCAGCATGGGCTCCAGCACCGACTCCTTATAGGCCTGGATGAAAAAGGGAAGGCTCAGTTATGGCCAGTAACAAGGTGCTGTATATACGGTCTACTTTCCACAGGAGTTGTCAATGTAACATGCTTTGCATATCCTGTATACATGCTGCAATTTTACTCATCTGATTTGTTAAAAATTGAAACTTGCAGCTATATAAAGCATATCCTGTGTATTGATAAACAAATTGGAAAAGTGTGTGGCTGGTACCTGTGTCCATGTGCGAACCGGTAACTCGGTGATCTCAATGGTGTTCTTGTCTATGACTGACACCTCCCCGCTGACCAGGTACTGGTTTTGGCCCAATTCGTGGATCACCCCTTTGAAGTTTTTGTAGCTGGGAAGCTGGGTTTGGAGGACAAATTACAGAAAATAAAGAAAGAAAGAAAAAAAGAAGAAAGTGAGGGAACTGATTTTATTTCACATTTTAACAAATGTCTACAGGTTTGAAGAAAAGATTTTCCTTCTATGCTTAACCCCTCCCATTCGCACAGCAAACACCACAATCAACGAATCACTACAAGTCCATTGATTCCTTACAGAGCTCAGAGACCAAGGGAGCTGGGTTGATGAGCTAGACGGCCTTGGGCAAACCTTATATGGTCACTGTGCATTAACAGTCAAATTTTCACAATTCCCTGTTTACCCACTTATGTGATTTAGTATCAGCAACAATACCGCTGCCGGTTGATCCTAACAATGCTCTGAAATGAATGACTTGTCAATTGATTTTAAGTCCCTCCCAGGTCTCTAATTTGCTATTACAGATCCTGAACTTGTATTGAGATGTGTGACTGTCAATATCTATTGATCCCCAAGTTACATTTACATGATTAATGGCTCATTGGACTCTGAACATAATTTCCAATCAATTTTTCCATAGTCTGTTAGTTCTTTGAAAAAATGTGTTGCTTTTCATCAGCACTGGACTCTAAGCCACACTGTCATGAGTGATGATTTGCCAGAATCCAGAGCATTTGTTAAAGGTAATGTCAATTACACCCCTCCACCTCTTATAGATTGTCTTTATTTTTAACATCTCTATTGATCCAAAGGTGCATTTAACACCCCATGAAATGGACTAATTTCTTGATTTCATGAAGATCCTGTTGAAACAGGATATCTGGGTGGGGCATATTGCAGGGAAAAGTTTAAACCAACAGGACAGACCAAACCCTTGTCATGTGAGGGATTTTAATCATAATTAAGATGTATCCAATTTGCAGGACTTACACCCTCAGGCTGGAAGCTATTATGTGATCAGAGCAAGATGGGGTGTTTTAAGCAAGCAATAAGCTGCGTTATGGTGTTTTGGGCCAGGCCAACCAGTGCCTCTCTCAACACCTAATGTCAGTCACAAAAGAGGGACGCATCAGCCAAGATGCACATGGTCTTCAAAGAAAGACAATGGTTTCTTTTGTGAAACCATTGTCAGTTGTGAGGGTCCTTGTAAGTCTTTACCATTGGCAGGGGGTCCTGGTGGTTGAGCATGCGGTTGATATTGTTGACAATCTCTCTGGGACTGTAGTTGGGGATCTTACAGGCCCAGCCCGTCCCGATGCCCTCAGCACCATTCACCAGCACCATAGGAATGATGGGTATGTACCACTCAGGCTCCACTTTCTGGTTATCATCAAACAGGAACTTCAGAAGGTTGGAGTCGACTGCCGGAAACAACAACTTGGCTAGTGGGCTGGAGGAATGAGAAAAAGTTAGGGTTAAAGAAAAAGATAGGGTTTTCTATTGCCAGCATTTAAATTAGCATTAGACTAATATCCATTTGTCAATAGCGGCTTTTCATTAAAAACATTAGCTATCAGGACTTAATATTCACCTTCAACATGGCAGATATGCTGCAGTGAAAATACCTGTTGCATAACTGCCTAATATTACACTGTTTGTTCATGAAAAGCACTTAATCTGATTCTCATGCAACATCTTGATCAGATCCCACAATAGGAATGATTATATAACATTAAAGCCTGACAACACTTTGGCTCCAGGGTAACTCACTAAACTTAATAAGAGTAAGACTGAAGGGGAGAGGATCGATGCATGAACACACTGCAGCCAAAATTTAAAGCCGTGCTAAGGCAATCTCAACTGCTGTGGATAGCTTTCTAAAGTTTTTGTTGTAGCACCAGATGGGGATGAAAAGAGCAGCACAAAGGAAACAGAAAAAAAGAGGAACTTTCCACCTGGAACCAGTGCTCTTATATAGTGTATTTTCACATTTCTGTAGCTTAGTGTGGACTTGGCCTCAGCAAATACTAGTACATTTTTCCACTTACTACATAAACTAGCAGTAAACAGGAATCCATTAATAACCACTTTTAATAACTTCAATAACCTGAGCATGGTGAAGATGTAACGAGGGCTGGCAGCATCCTTGCCTCCGTTGATGCGTGTACCAAACTGGCCGAGAGGCTGCAGGATGTTTACGTTGTTACTGCCAACAAAGTTCTGGGCCAAGTTCACGATGGTC
The DNA here is from genome assembly GCA_900302555.1 of Myripristis jacobus. NCBI lineage: Eukaryota > Metazoa > Chordata > Actinopteri > Holocentriformes > Holocentridae > Myripristis > Myripristis jacobus. The sequence continues at coordinate 13,550 of OMLB01015154.1, forward strand.
ATCATGAGGGCTTGCTAGTTGGACAAAATAGTTGGACAAAACACTAAATTAACACACCTTTGACCACATAACTGCCAATTCAAAATTGTAAATGTTAATGCACTGACCAAAAACCAACATTTACATTTACATTACATCACATCAAGTATTGCTAAGCTGAAGAACAACATCTGATTAGTTTGTTTAAAAAAAACGAAACACTGAAAGCAACTCCTCTCAACTCTCTATATAGCTAGATAGATAGATCAATAGACAGGTAGATAGATAGCAAAATCTTAAACTGCTCATCTTCCCCATGGCTATTGTGAATCTTAATACACTGTGACACATGTCAGTGTAGCCTGTGCAATATAGATGATTCAGGCATCGAATGTAAAAGAGTGTGATGCAGATTGTTGTACCTCTCCATGATGGTAGGCAGACATCTCTGCCACTGAACCAGCCAGCTGAGCCACCTTCACCTCTCTCTTGTCGTTCCTCTTCAAGCAAGTGAACAACACTTTCCTCTGGCCTGGCTTCAAGCCTGGAATCAACACGCAACATCAGAGGGGACCAGATCTCAGGAGGTCTGAATCAAAACAACCAACTCTATAGATGCTTTACAATCAATTTTCCTGATAAAGAAACGGAAAGAATAGTTGTCACCCTGATTTGCTCCCTTATCAGTACCAAAGAACCAAAGATACACAAAAGAGGCACTGAAGAGATCACATCACTATATTCAGATTTCTCAAAAATTCACAGAGAGGCCAGAGTGTCAGTGTACAAACCGTCGACCAAGGATGGGATGGATCTCTCATTGTCAGAGTTGGAGAAGAGGATCAGCTCTTTATTGATGAAGTCATTGTAGGACAGGTGTTTTGCTTGGGTACCATACAGGTATTGCTGGATTGAAAAAAATTAAAAAATTTGTGTCAGAGGCGTAATGGTTTATTAAGGAGGTTTCTGACTGTTTTCAGCATGGGAGAAAACCATGCATTTGTAATCAGCAACAAATAGTAATTTACAAAAGGTCAACAAATCCAGGCTGACTGGTCTTTTAGAGGCATTTCTATTTCAAGTGAATATCTGGGGAACACCACACAAATCATCAAATACCAGCTAATCAAAGATTCTGAACTAAACCAAATTTGTGCTGCTCGGTCCAAAGAATCCACATAGTGGGAGCAGCGCTCATCTCAAAACCAAAACGTCTTTACTCTCTTCCTGTCATCATTTTTCACACTTTCAAACTCTTTCTCTTAGCAAAGCCACAAACCTCTGGGAGGCCATGCATCCTCCTTTGGCGTCTGTCCTCCATGAAGTTAGTCAGCCACTCCTTCCTGTCATCGGTCTTCTTCTTACTGAAGGCCTGGGACACAATGACAAAAACATTGCACATCAACCATTATTTACTCATTTAGACTCTAATATACATACAAGATCCTGCTAGGTTATGTACTAGTATTTGACTGATATCAGTGCCAAAAGCAGCAAACTTCAATCTCACCAGAGTAATGGCAGCATCATCCTCTGCACCACTATATTTGAACATGATTCGGTGCCTATCCATGTCGGCAAAATACTCCTTTGCCTCTTTGCTTGTACTTGTACCCAAACCTGCAACATCAATTTGAAGAATTTTATTTGAACAGTTCAATCAAATAAATACTTAAAACAACATAGCATGAACCCTCTTTTGAGTTTGGGTCTTAATATATCCAAGTAACAAACCTTTGTAGTACTTTATGTGCCAGGTTTTGTAGTTCTCCGTTTGTTTCTTCCACTCATCAAACTCTGGAATGCTGTAAAAGGACAGCTCCTGCTTGTTCTTGCTTGCCTACAGATACAAAATCAGCTCCAGGTCCATCACTAAAATCTTGCTGAGATTGTTAAGCATCTTCAGCACCTGCACAGTTAAGATGGACTCCATATCTGCATGTAGGTTTATTGGGTAGCAGGTTACCCAGAGGTCAATGAATGCTTTTTTGTGCGTGCCTGTGTGTGTTTGTTTGCCTTACCTTGACAATGGGCGTGATAAACTCCTCCAGGAATGTGTGTTTCAGCAGAGACGGCCAGTTGTGGTGGAAGAAGTTGATCAGCAAACCTTTGATATGGGAGCCATCTTGATCCTGGGAAAAGTTGACACAAGCCATCACTTCAACTGCCTGAATAGCAAAATTAAAAAAAAAAAAAAAAAAAATGTTGTCAAAAACAACAAATGAACATAAAGTTGCTACGGGTCACCTGATCTGTCATGATCATGATCTTGCCATAGCGCAGACTTCTCAGGGACTCTGGGTCATCGTAACTCTTCTTGTACTGGAGGCCAACAATTTTAATGATGTTGTTGATCTCAGCGTTCTCCATGATCTATTGACAAAAAGGAAATGCTGGTCGCTAGATCAAAATAATTAAGTTTGTGCATTATATACTAAAGTCAGTTAACTCCTAACACCTTGACAAACACATTTCCAGTGGGAACTGGGAAGATACTCTCATAATTTCTCAGACATCCAGTGACATACCTGCTTGTGCGTTGCCTCTCGTACATTTAGGATCTTTCCTCTTAGTGGGAACACTCCATAGCGATCTCGTCCTATGACCCCCAGCCCGGAGACAGCCAGAGACTTGGCCGAGTCTCCCTCAGTGAGGATGAGAGTGCATTCAGAGGAATGTTTGCCACCTAGAACACAGAAAGTATAAATCAAATGCATCAGTGTGTATTGATATACACCTATCAAGTCAGCCCGTTTATTTGATACTCCTATTCTGATTATCGTGCATTTGTGTGTGTGCTTATAATTCCTTATAAACACCACTTCAAGTGTTATTACATTTGCAAACTAGTAAGTAACAATCAAAATATTCTGGCAGTCCCCCCTCACCACTGAATGTCAACATTTATGACTGAGTTCAAGGGGCGACAATCCTGCATATACTGTGTCAACTCACACACAAAACCATGTAGTCAATTTATTCCCAAAGTCTGGCTCATTAATAATTGTTACCGTACCAGCGTCATTGGCGTCATCTAGCTTCGGGATGCCTTTGATCTTGCTGTGCTTCACAGATGAACACTTTTTATTCAGCTGAGTCTGAGCCTTGAACTTCACCCAGTTAAGTATACTTTCAACAATCCCACAATTGGTCGCCTGTGTGAGATAAAACACATCAAATCCTCTCATGACTGATGCTCAATTATCTTACATGACAATAGAAACGTTGAACTGAACACAGTTTTAAGAACTGAAAACATGAGGTGCCCTTACTGCTCTGATAAACTTCTCTGACAAAAGGCACTTGGACCCGAAGCTCTTGGTCTGTAGAGTCATGTTCTCCTTGGTCTGAGAGTCAAAGGTTGGATTCTCAATCAGCGCGTTCACAAACACCCAAATGTGGTTCTTCACCTGAAGTGGAAATGTGAAAATTTGTCAAGCACAACCTACAATACAACTTACCACATTAATCTTAAAAGCTGAAAAGAGTACACAAATAATGTGCCACTGTACCTGAAAGGGTTTTACTGAGACTCCTGCCTTGTTCTTCTTCTTAACCACCTCAATGAGTTTGGACACTATCTGATCCACCACATAGTCAATGTGTCTGCCACCCTGAAATGAACACAGCCTCAGTGTTATGAACTAGGGCTGCATGATACTGGAAAAAAAACACTGACACTGAACCTATGAATACCTTGGTGGTGGCGATGCTGTTTACAAAGCTGATCTGCTGGAAGCCCTTCTCGCTCATGGTGAGGCAAACCTCCCACCGCTCATTCACGGACTCGTTCACCACCTTCAGGGCCACACCCGTCTCATCCAGTTTGTCTTTCACATACAGATCCACATAGCTCCGGAACCCATTCACCTTTTGCGGCAGAAAGGAGAAATGCGAGGTACCTGAGGTGAGTATTATTCAGCTACTACAAACAGCGCTTGGTACAGCACAATCGAGGAAAAAAACTTGACTTAACAGTGCGGAAAGTGAGACTTACAGGTAGTTTCCTCCCATTCAGCATGACTTTAACACCTTTGCAGGAGCCAGCTACATCATATGCTCTTCGAGTGAGCAGTGCTACAATATCCCTGTCCAGTTTCTCCATCTTGAACTTGGACAGGTCTGGCTGGAACGTCACACAGGTGAAATCGTCCCCATCAAAAAGCTTTATCTTGGGCTCAGAGGTCTTGGACATGTTGTTCTGCCAGGTCTAAGAGCAGAAGGTGTACAATATTAGTAACATACATAAACAGCTGCTGTCCGCTGAAGACCCAGAAATGTCAAAAGTTTCATTTTTTAGTTTTTTCATGTGACCTGAATACATGATTCTAAAGGTGCCTTATGTCCACCCACACACCTTTTACAGAAGTTTATCAAAATCAAAACATCTTGACTGTATCAGGCAAGATTAGTCCATCTCAATAGCAACATAACACCCTTTGACTAAAGAACTGCACAAAAGAAAACTCATAAGGGTGCAACCATACCAGAGAGTGAACAGACACCACAAATGGTGATATTAAACACAAACTTACCCCAAATATGATAATATGTCACAAACACCCTATAAAACAGCAACTATGAGTGGAATTGCAAAAATGTCATTGAAACTGAAAATGCCTTGTTTTTGTGTTAAAAAGGGTACTCCGTGTATTTTAAAATCAATAAATCATTTTCAATATATTAGTATGATTACTATAAACAATCAACACCATCACCAAGAAGACTTTACACCTCCATAGGTGTAAAGTAAATCAGTGGCACACCTTGCATAGTGTGCCACTGATTTGGCAGGAAATATGGTGGATTGCCTTTCTGGACTAAAGGAAATTGCTTCAGCAGAAACAGAGTTGAAGCTTTCAGAGTTCCCAGTGATGGCAGATGATGAGAGTGAAAGACTGATGAAGGAAAAAAAATTATGTTGATCCTCTCCAAAAGGGAAAACCTTCATCTGCCACAATATGGTCAAAAATCAACTTTTGGGCTTAGCTGCAAAGGTGGTACTTATGCTTCATCTGTACAAGAAGTTTGGCACAGAGTTTTGACGTGTTGTCTTCTAGTCTCTGAATGTACAATAACTCCATGAATGTTGTTGGATCAGTATTCCATTTGGCGGGAGCTGACAAAGAACAAGACCTGATTCTCTAAAAGTTGATTTTAGGATTCCATTTTTCTTATATGTATGTCACATGGTGTGTAGGACTATTCAACAGAGAAAAAATATACTTGGCCTGAACTCTGGTGCTTGGCAGGTATTAGTTTTGGACACTCACATTTGCTATTTCCCAAACACATGTGCCATTAGCAACTGAATGTGGCATTACTAGCTGGTATAAAATTGTTTATGGCAATTGTTTATGGCAATTAGACCGAAGGAATTGCAATTACTTTGACAATAAAATAATGATGTTTAAAAATGCTACCCTATCAACGCAAGGCATCCTCACCTGTTTGAAACTGTGTCTGTACTCCTTACAGGCCGTTTCCACTGTGAACTTGGTACTGAAGATATTGCAGAGTTTAGCACCATACCCATTCCTTCCACCTGGTGACAAACAACAAAAAGAAATCATTGCAGGGCTTAAAATTCTGCTCTCAGAACTGACCGTGATGAGATGGATTGCACTACGTGGATTATTGTCAAATGATGGTTTCTCTTACCCGTGACCTTTTTCTCATCATCATCGTAGTTGCTGGAGGTGAGAAGATGGCCAAAGATGAGAGCTGGGACATACATCTTCTCATCCTTGTGCTCCACCACAGGGATTCCTTTGCCATTGTTCCAGATAGAGATGGTGTTGGACTCACTGGTACAGACAGAATATAGGGCAATGCATGATTTTCTTGGGTCATTGGTCTACATTTGTCTCAAAACAGCCGGCACAGTGACAGTCTGATTGACAGTCATGGGTCATTGAGGAAAACTGCTATGGCAGTGGCCAGACTAAAACAGATGAAACAAATTCAAATATGTATCAGTCACTCCACCAGCCCTCAGTGAATTTATCTGTTTTCTTGTCCTTGCATTAGTATGGTAATCATCTTATATAAAAACACTGAAAATCAGCCAAAAACATGGTAGCCTCAATCCAAAACTATCAGCATCAGCCATCAAAACAACATCAGTGGAACACTGGCCGAGCACTGCAGCATTACTAGTGTTAATATGCTGACTGCAAACACAGAATGAACAGTGAAACCCTGTTTATCAAACAGGGTTTTTAACTTCAGCGAAGCAAACTAACTGGTCAACGGACCCAAACAAAAAATCATTTAGGTGGAAACAGTGGGACAGTTTCCTTTTATTGGTACAAATCTCTGATTTATAACATGACTATTCACACCAGATGGGTGATTGTGCTATAACATATACACATGGACACCAGCTACTCTCCAGGAGCAATAAGATAATTTCAAATCACTTTGAATGTGTTGTTTAGAATTAGAAGTTCCTGTTAATTGAACATTTGGGCCACAAGCCGATTGTGGCTATCTGCTTCATAGGCCAAAGATTCAAGTCTTGTTGAAAAAAACTGAAAAAATACAGTTGATGGATACCTCAGCTATAACAGTCAAGCCATCACAAATGTGAAAAACGCACATGGAATTCAATGTTTCCAATTACTGCAAACCTGGAGGACAAACATACTATGCTGCCAATTCAGTGCATCCACAAACATGCAAAGGGGGCACAAGAGGCGAATTAATATCTATATAAAACCACAGTAACAACAGGGCCCTAACTGAAGCAGACAATGATAGAGTGCAGAGTGGACCGAGCTGAAGGACATTGTGCCGTTTAAACAGTCAGATGTGGGTCCAGTTGCCAGGCTGTAGGCTAAATGCATGTGAAATGAAAGCACAGTGCATTTCAGTGCTGGGTCATTACAGCTTCACCCAGATCCATCACCTCTAGAAGATCAGGCTCTCTGCTGACTCACAACTCCTCTATCTATCGCTTACATTCATTCCAGGCTCAACAGCTAACCAGAGCATGAAGAAAATGCAGAGCTAAATACACCATAGCCTAGGTGTCCTGTCTGACATTCAACACTGAGGGGTTATCAAGGATTTGCAGTTTCTCATGTGCAAACAAGACAAATAGCATCTGTCCTTGATTTACCAAGATGCTGCAGCACAGGTTTGCACTGTAGAAATCAAATAAAAGCAGCGCTGCTGAAAATTGCGTGCGGGGCCAAATGCAGATGTATTACATGATGTGATGCAAACATATGGAGTAGGGAATAGAAGTTCATTCAAATGACCTGCTAAAGTTGATTTAACTCCTTTGTGGCACCACTGATGGCCTCTCAATTCAACATGACGCTGATAATCACACTAGCTCGCATTAACTGTGATGCACGGATCATCGTCACACCGACAACGTATCTCAGTTGTGTGTGGACAAAATTTCAGCTGCAATCTGGTTATTGCACGCATCACCATTAACTGACAACATAAAATGCCACAGTCCCCCTATTACACACAGAAGCTGTGGATGGCGTTCTCAGGACAGTATCCCTCTCCACTGGGACCATCAGAGCTGAGGAAGGGCCTATGGTTTGCAGATACAGCTCAATGCTGCACTATCCTCAACAGCTGCTGCCAGTTGTGAGTTCTACTACTAAATATTAGGCGGCACTAAAAGCCAACGTACTTTTCAGACAAGCTCCAGACGGTTCTTTCAGCCGCAGGCATTAACAGCAGTGCATTCAAAGTAACTCACTGTGGCTGTGCTCAGTCTTGGTAAGTCATCCACAAAACTGAGAAATTGCAGCGATGTAAAATTTTGCACCCCAATTTTACACAAAATTGCAGTGAAAATAGTGGAAATATCCACCTTTTGTGAAAATGTGATACGCACACAAACAAAAAGATTGCTGTAGCCTCAATGTTGTTGTTTTGGACCTTAACTTGTACAAAGTTTGAGAGCATAATTACTTATTATCATAATGCTTTGGAAATACTGAACAATGAAAATCATACCTTATCCAAACAAACAGAACAAATAAATTGCATTATATTATATTCAGCATTATACTCACGGATCAATGGTGATCTTAATGGCAGACATATTCTTGTCCCTTTGTTTGTTGTCTGCTGCGTTGACTGTGGGAGAAACACACATTAAAATTTTAAAATGTACACTTGAAAATAATCCAACTCTTCACTCAAGTACATCAAAACATTTTTTCTTCTATTTTACTCAGATTCATAGTGTTATTATGGATTTTCAGAAGAGCTGAGTGGTCTGTGTCAAGGACAGCCCTAAACACAACTGCAGCAATCAATTTGGGATAGAGTTCTTAAATGATACGGCATGTTTATGAATATGAAATGTACACTTCGTTGTACTTGTTAGACAAAGTCCCTTCTCTCCAAATAGACTACTCTGCTATAATAGCAGAACTGAAGTTAAATTTCACAAAGGCCTGTTTATTTCCAGCCGCTGCACTCTGACATTTTTTTTGCTGAGAGTGTATGATTTTGCATCAAAAGATATGGTCTAAAATTGTGCCTGTTCTGCAATTACATGGAAGCAGTAATAATATCCAGACAGAGAGAGGAAACTTGTACCATTACTGAATTAATTCTATAAATAGATAAATGAAGTAAGTGCACAAAAAGGAGAGCAATTACCAAAAACAATCCCTTGTGGTAAGCACAGTGTTCAACAGCATCAATTTAAAGCTAATTACACTGCTGTACCTTATCAACAGGAGTATCAGACAACATTACCGGATCTGAATGCATAGCATTATCACTAGGTTTTAGATTTATTGAGTCAAAATATATAACTGATAAGAGGCTGTTGTTTTTTTCAGCGAGGGGAAGCTGACTGAGCAAGCTTGCTCACAAAAGCTACACTTTAACCCAAAGGTGTCAAATCATGTGCCATGGAGGCAAGGCTGCAGACTGGACAACATTTCCCACACAGGGTGCCCCCCTCACCACTAAATGTGGGCATTAGGTGCAGAGCATCATGAAACAATTTTAAATTATGGGCAATGAATTTATATCCTGCAAATGTGGGGTTGCCAACCATCTCGTAAAACACTGAATAATTTACGTAATTCTAAACTTACGTCACGCCAAGCATCACGTCAGCGCCACACATTGTGAGACTAAAGTAACTGTCTCACACATTGCAAAGTGTAAATCATGCAGTTAAGGAGCAGCAACTCTTTCAGTGCAGTGTAGAGTTCTCAAAGTCAGCACAAAACAAATCCTTCAAACTTCAAAAAAAAAAAATCCTAAAGCTGCTTTAGCCTCTAACAGTGTGTAGGGACTTTAGAGCTTCTGGTACAGTGACTGTGCGGGACACACTTCACATCAGAGGTTGGTTGTGGTTTATGTTGTTGCTGTTGTTGTTCTGTTCAATTTAATGGGTCTGCTACAATATGTATGATTGTGTATGTGTAATTTTTTCTCTGAACCGCCAGCATACAAACAACAAAAAGATCAGATGTGTGCCTCGCACATAATGCTGAGATCAGATCTCACATTATAAAGGTAGTTTTCGCTCTGATTTCTGAGCATCCCAAACATTTTTCCACATCCCCGGGACACCTGGGCGCCTTTGTTCTTGAACTCTGCCTGGAGGGCCCAGAGTCTGCAGGTTTTCATTCCACCAAACACTGCATCGGCTGATTCTGCCGATTACCTGCTACTCTCTGGTTGAAGGTGAACTAATCAGTGGCATTGTCTGGTGCAGTTTCTGGTGGGAATGAAACCTGCGTACTCTAAGCTCCCCATGGCACATAGTTCGACACTCTTAATTTAGGCTACATCACAGGACAAATGCCAAATGAACAAGGAAGGTTCCAGGTTAAAACTGTAAATGTTTTATCAATCCCTTATCTTGCAGTGACATAATGTTTGATTCATTAATAAAGTGGGAAAATTAGACTTTGAATCGGCTTTTGTCTTAGGAACATGGAATTTCCCCTGAAAGTATTGCAAATGTAGTTAAGTAAACAATATTGTTCTTTACTTCATTGCGCACAAAATAAACTGGAATATTATTTCCGTGTGAGTAATCAGTTTTTTCTGTACATCATTCCAAACTATTATGAGCCCGTTTTGCATTTCATGCTCAAGTTTTAAATTGTCACTTCATGTGTCAAGTGTCCACACAAGACACCAGAATGTAATTTGGGCAACTAGGAAGAATGTATGATTTCTCAGTTACCATGGACTGGATACACCCCGCTATTGCAGCTCCACTGTGATTTAGGATGATAAGACAGGTGTACTTTCACATAAAACCCACGCCTAGAGCCGTTTTAACCAAGGGCGGCTAAACCCACCAAAATAAATTTCACAGACATATTTTCATCTCTCATCAACGTCCTTATTCAGACCGCAAACACTCCCACAAGGACAAGCTCATGGAGGAAGACAAATCTTCAAATTGTATCAGTATATCGCTGCTACTGGGTATTACAAACTAGCAGACTCTCATTTACCAAATGACAATAACATTTTCATAGTGATATCAAGGTAAGGCAAGGCAAGGCAGCAATTCAAAGTGCTTTACAGTTAAGCCTTGAACAGCTTTGTTATGGACGGACAGTCTCAACTGACATGTGAACGATGATGTCAGCTAGTGCAAATCATGGCATCAAAAGCAAAACCAGCAGCATGGATTCACTCACCGAGGATTTCATCAAAGATTTTGTACAGTCCAGGAACATAAGTGATTTCCCTCAGATTCATTCCAATGTCTTCATCGTAAACCCACATTTGCTATAAAAAAAAAAAAAAAAAAAAAAAAAAAAAAAAAAAAAAAGGATGGAAAAATCAGAAACTTACATACAGGCACAGGCAAGTTTCAAGAAGCTGCAAATGGACACATGGTTACAATAGTCAGCTGCTTGCTGTTAAAGTGTTAGACTATTAGATCAGCAACTTCAAAAGCTGCAGTATCAACTATCAGTATCAGCTTTGACTGAAATGGGTTTCCAAGATTTTGTCTAATATTTATGGAGTGAAGTTGCCCAAAGCTGATATTCAATACAAATTTGACAATCTTCATAAATCACAAATCACCACACACAAAAAGCCACTACAGACAGATGCTCTTAATCTTTGGTCCTTTCCATTTTGATTTTTCAATTTTTTTCAATTTAACACTCTCTGAGCAAACAAGGTTTTCACATACACATCTTCACTTCTGCTCTCTATGTGAGAATATGTGAAATGCATTATTTCCTCAAAATGTCTTACTCAAGCCAAAAAAAAAAAGAAATAGAAAAATGAAAAGACTAAGGGCATCCGTCTTAACAGTTTGAGGCACTTTGTAATTAATGGACATTGCTTTTTCCTGCTGTCACCTGCAACTTACGATGAATACACAGCTGCACATAGAACATGTAATGCCTACTGGCAATTTTCATGCCAGTATCAACAACAGGTAGCACTCACCTGAGTGACGGGCTCCACAGAGCCAATGTACGTGTCTGGACGGAGTAAAATGTGTTCTAGCTGGGTCTTCTTCTGGTAAACCCGCTCCACCGACATCTTCTTGGAGCTGTCCTTCTTCTCCTTGGCTCCTTCCATCCTGCCAGTGTCACCCCTGCCATTTGCCTCCTCCTTTTTGGTGGCATTGTTTTTTTCAAAGAGGGTCTGTTATTAGACATATGTGCATAGCTTTGTTAAAATCCCCAGCCTTGCGATAAAATGATTGTGCTGCACTGACAGCCGTTTATCAGTTCTCAACACCAAAGGGGAAAACACCCCTCTCCTTTCTCTACTGACTTGTTGATTGGGTGATAAAGCGGGGTTACTCTGCCATATTGAATAAAAACACACCACAGCAATTCTAAGGAAGGCTGGGGAGGGCAGAGATGTGACAATAATACTAGAGTCCCCTTTAATGTAATTTCTCCCTATTGTAAGTCATGTTAAACTTTGTGCAGGACAAACAACTTCTTCTGGGGAATGTTACACAGCATATGCTAGGAAGCTTGAAGGTAAAATGTGAAATCTGTAATTAGTATTCACAGTATTTTTTTCAGCCGGCTTTTTTGAAGGCACTGGAAAAATTGTTTGCCAATCACTGTAATGTGCTTACTGCTTTGCAAAATTACACTGCAGGTACACAATGAGGTCCAAAACTCTGCATGCACTATCAAGAATAGTTAAATTCAATATTTAAAAAAATAATAATTTTTACTCAGTTGATATATATTCATGAATGAATTTTGAATGAATACAAATACATCTTTCAGAAATGCCTGTAACTGAAATGTACCCGGATATCTTGTTCACTCAACATTTAAGTTTCATCAAACTCTTGTCACATCATGTATTTCATTCAAATATTAACACATGTATGCTCCTAATACACAGTGTGAATTGTTTGGGTCTAATAGACTGAATTAATTAATATGGTATTAATACCACCCTCTGTGCATTATTGTTTCTTCTTTTTCCCATCTGAAAGTTGTCCATAACAATATAAAAAGGCTTAATTAATTAGGGGAAAAGTGTTCTGACTGTCGAAAAACTACCCCAGCTCCAACTTGCATCTAAACAACAAGCATCCAAGGAGAGGTTTTTATCAATCCAAGTCATTATCATCCAAAGCAAGACCAGGTAGACCTAAAGTGACCAGACCACTCAAAGAGCAGGAGGCCTATATCAAGCTAACAGCTTTATGAGACAGAAGAGCATCCGCATCACAGAGAAAAGTGCAGCAAACTGCAGCCTTAATGAGATAGTAGCAGTTTCCGCACCATTTCTTCAATGAAAGAACAAGTCTAAATGTTTAGCATGAACAAAACAATACTCCAAATTGAACCGATTAAGACTGTAAGGAAGTCTTGTTTACAGATATATCAAAGTTTGACCTTTGCTGTTGCAACTAGGGACAGGCTAAAACTGACAGCTGCATGAGAGGATAGTGTAATTGTTAGTTAATAAAACTTTTAAAAAGTTAGTAAAATCTACAGTCCAACGTGGTGGTGGTATTAATTAGATGTATGGATGTGTCTCCTATCCCAGACTTAGTGACTTGCACAGGATCAGCTACAGGCCTACCAAAGATAAGTCCTACTCCATTCTGCAGAGGCACAGCGTTCTCGAAATTGTCACCATACCATTATTTAGGAATGTTGGCTTTCAGTAAATACTTATAACAAACTTTTTACATATTGACATTAGTAAAAAAAAAAAAAAAAAAAAAAAGTATGCATAATCTTGCTTTTAAAAATTTGGAATGAAAATGTTTGTTTTTTTCATACATGCTGAAATAAAAGAGGTAATTATCTTCGTATCGACTGGGATTTTTGAAAGCAACTGTATATAACCAGTTTTCTGTGGTATGGTATGGAGTGCACTCAGTAATGTGATTTTTTTTTTAAAAAAAAGTGATGCCTCCTTCCTGACAGACCTTGTACACACAAAGCATGACTGAAAACCTTAAAAGTTAGAATTCACAGGCAAATCTGACTCTCAAGTGATTCCCAGCACTTGCATACGATAAAATGTTACGAGTTGTTTCCCACGGCTTGAAGCCGTTCACCGGGTACATTTGGTACAAAGTTATGGGAATAGCAGAAAACAATTTGTAAAAGCTGGGATTTTACTGGAATAGGAGCTGGGTGTCCGACGGGAGGTATGCTGAATTTAAGAGTGGATCCTACTGGTTCTAGAAATACCATAATAAACATATTCTCCCTGCTATGAATGTTACACACTAAAACACGGCAAAACACAGCTAACTTTCAAAGCAACTTGAAAGTGCCAGGTTCCCGTAAGGTTGGCTTTAAGTTTCATTTGTCTTTGACGAATAAAACGTACGTGGGGTGGGCTGCAAAAAACACCGGCCTGGACTGAGATGGAGACTGCAGCTCGCCGTGGTCTTTAACACGGGCCAAGCGTTTCAATGGATAGACAAATAGCCCCTTAAGCTAACGTTACACTAGTTTTGTCATTTGAAGCTATGCTAACTGGTATATGCGGCTATGGTGACCATTGGCAATAACTACAAAGCACTCACTTTGAGCCACACACGCCATAACAAGGAGAAGTGTATCTGTATGGGGGAAACTAACTTACCACCCAAGTAAGACCTCCGCTCCCCGCTGCGCCGTTGGACATCTTCCTTCCTTTGTGATACTAAATTTTCGTAATGCAGCTCGAAAAAATGCCTTGTAATCCAGTGAAATTAAAAGTCCATAGACGTAAGAAATATTCCAATTGCTCTAAGCCGTTAACACTCGTTTATTTGCCATATTTATATCCAGTTCGCGTCTAAGATAATCCTCCGAAGGTATCAAAACAACCACAGTAAAGGCGAGTGTATCACGGCTATTGTTAAAATCGACAAGCGGCGGCACACCAGGCCTAAACTTCCAACAAAGATGCTAACCGGGCTACTTGCTAGAATATAAATACTGTACAAAACGCAAAGATTAAATAGCTTGATAATTTCATATGTATTAAAAAAACTAAACAAATATTGTTCCACTTAAATGCTCAGGAAACGCTACTACACTTAAATACTTTTCATTCAGAAGAAAATGTTTTGTTGCTAGCTGCGACCGCCGTCCGGCTCCGCCATCTGCAAGATAAACGGCGAAACGTCATGGAAAAGCCAACCAATCGGGTGCTTGTTTTTCCAAGGTACCGGTATTTTGACCAATAGCGACGAAGTCAACCTGTGGTGTACTTACAGCTTGTAACCATGAGGTGGTGGCAGAGATCAACTTAAAGCCCCACTTTTTAATGGCGGTGCATTATCTGGTCACAGGGTCTAAACTCCTTATCAGCCACAGACAGCTGCAGAAAAATATCTTTATTATCCCATATCTTTATTAACATTCAGCTCGTTCCAGTATGCCCAGACTAACTCATTTAATCTAGTTATAATAAAACACATTGAGGGTGTCAGTTGGGTATGGCAAGTTGCTATACCATAGTCCTGCATTAAATAACACAGTCATTAACACTAGAATCACAAGGCTAAAATGTACTTTTTCCTAAACCCATTACTAGCAAGGGGCACTGACAGTCTCAGCTGACCTAGATATCTGCGAGTTTCCTGTGTGGAAAGTGAAATGTCTTCATGCCCCACAAATATGCACGCTCTCACAGTGGAGGGAAGATCTCAATGGCTTGTTGTGTGGTTTACACTATTTACAGTTTTGCTTCATATTTGTATGTCTCATACATCATGCTTTCAGATGATTTGGCCCATAGTCAAAAAGAAGTTTTGGAAAATGCATTAGAACACAGATATGTAACAGCATCTCTGTATTCTGTGACAGGTACAAAATATACATTTGCCTACCATTAGGCTATGGATCATTTACCACTAGCTACTTAGATTCTTGAAGAGTTAAAACAAACTTAATTATTGCACTGAACGCTTTATCGCACACCAAATGTTGAATCAAAACCTGTGTCCACCTAATTAGCCCTGACCTTGTCAGAGCACTTGGTGGTGAAACACAATTTCGTGGCCCACTCTTGATGACTAAAAACAACTGTCAAGCATCTTCCAGTTCGATGACGAT
Source organism: Myripristis jacobus (assembly GCA_900302555.1). Lineage (NCBI taxonomy): Eukaryota > Metazoa > Chordata > Actinopteri > Holocentriformes > Holocentridae > Myripristis > Myripristis jacobus. The sequence goes on from OMLB01015154.1 coordinate 29,053, forward strand.
TTCAAATGAGGATTCCTCTGTCTCCTTCAAGCTCTGTCTGAACAGCTGAGCGTGTTGCCATGACGACTCCCCATCCCCACTGCTGAGTTCTGCTTCAATGACAAACTCAGAGGAGCCGGAGAGACTCGGGAACGACTGCATCTTCCCATCTGAAGGTCCAAACATAAGAGAAGAGATTATTAGGAAGAATTATACTGACATACAAATCATTTTCTGATATTGTATTTTCAATACAAATAATTACATCATCAAATAAGTGTTAATAATCACTGGGAATGGGAGGGTGCAGAGTTGTACCTCTGAATGCCTAGATAATTTCTGTACATGAGCAATTTATTCTGCATACAGCTCTTTTTTGCTTCAGTTTCATACTGCTCATATTTTTCAGCCGTATTTGTCTACTCTTTTGTTTTACACACCCACATATTGCTGCAACATATTGTTCTAGTCAGTTTCAACATAAAGTATAGCTGACACATTCAAATTTGTTATATTTCATGTCCCCCGTTTGCTATATGTTGATGATCAAACTTCCTTGCTGTAACATTTTCCTGCTTTTTTGCTTCTGCAACACACCAATTCCCTATGGGAATTTTATCATTCAATTTTTATCTAAGCTTAGAATAAATAAAAAATAAGATAAGTAAAAGACATAGTTTCCTACAGAATCAAGTTATATTCCTACATTTATGGATTCAACATACTAAATAATTCAGATTCTCATGAAAGCTGAGGAATATTATAGCATTGTTTGCATATTCACACTAACAGTAGTATTTCATCACTATTTCTCACTGTTATGAAATCATACCTCCAGAGAACTCCGTAGTTTTTTGGTCCAGCCGCAAGCACCAGCAGACTTTCCCCGAATGAAAGGTCTGGCTTTGGGCCATAATTGAGACGGCCTTCATCTTCAGTCCCACTGGAGCAAAGTCAAACTTCCAGCTGATTCTTCCTAAAGAGGAACCTTCTGTCCGAGCTATGTACACCTGAACACACACATGCAGCTCATCATGCTTCGTTTACTTATGGCTGGGAAAACACCTGTAATTTGTTACCTTGTCACATCAGGAATTACCAGATCACACCAAAATCTAACCAAAACATCCTTCGCCAAAGATTATCTGCCCTCTAAATTTCAGCCAAATCCATTCAAAACTTGCTGACAGACAGATAATGGTGAAATTTTTGTTTAGCAGAGGTAATCATGAAAACTGAGTATTATGTGACAGAGTAAACAAACCATCTGCCAGTCGTGTTCCACCTTCCTGAAGACTGAGTCCTTCTTCCACACACACTGATCCCAGCCCTGAATAACCTCCTGGCGGTTGGACACTCGACAGTACTGGTCCTTGTTGGCGCTGTACTGCACATGGACTAGCTTTTCACTCTTCTCTCTCTCATTAGGAATAAACACGTAACCCGCAACCTGGGAACAAAACACAAAAAGATGATTAGGGTTAAGAAGATTAATCAGTTTAATATTTTATTAAATATCAGTGTTGTCCACATCTAATATGATGGTTATGGCAATACAGTTAGATTTACTACACAGAATACTGGATGTCTAGGGAAAAACTTTTGATATGGATAAATTCTTTTGCAATATATTGATCAAGTTTCATGCAGATGCTTTATCACCATAACTATGGGTTTTAACACAGAATTTTAGAATCCCAAGATGGTCTGACTGCTGTTTCAGTGGCTTTTCCACCATGACAAGAAAAAAATTCTTGGGCACTTAACTTGTAATTCCTGGCATGATAATGGTCAAATTTAAAAATACTGAATATTGGCATATTGTTTATTGGAACTTTCAGTCTGAAACCACTGTCTGAATCCTTGTACTGATTGACAGCACAGCCACACCTGGCATTTCAAAGCTTCTTGTGCCTTTCTGTTATTGCTTTTTTTTTTTTTATTGGCAAGGTGTATTCTATCTCTCCACTCAGTTCCATAGCATAGCAAAACGGGTTGCAAAGTAACAATTTTATCACATAAATGAATAATGATCATCATGAACACATAATGAACATAATGAGCACATAATGAACATAATGAGCACATAATGAATATGAACAAAGTGTATTATGCCAGTATAACACCAAAAAACAACAAAACAAAAAAATCCTAGCACCCATTTTTTCATGTAATTACAATTACTTGTGAAAGTACTATCAGATAATTTCCTCCTGGCACAGGGTTACTATGTGAAAGACACTACCTGCTGGATCTGCTTTCCCATTTAAACAAGAAAATAACAATAAAAGGAGCTGTTTGATTTGTTCAAAAATGGGTACCACATTTTTTTTAAAATACTGGCAACAAAAGTTCAACTTTGCTTAATAATGTGCAGCCATAGCTGACAGAAGGATGCAAAGGCATATTCTAGTAAATCTATGCTTGTACTGAGATGGAGTAGCTCCATTGGTGGTAGCCTGTATAGCCGGGTTTCTCAACCAATGGGCCACAAAACCCCACACATCTCTATATGTTTCTGTTTTGACACAAATCATCAGCCATCTAAACATCTACTGTCAATTAATGACAACCAGTCTGCCTCTCATTCTGGAAGCTACATCACCCACTCTGAGGCACAGAACCTTGAAATAGAAACCAGGGAACAGAGCCACAACAATTCTTGGCATCACGTCCTAGCCTCAGTATCTAACTCCATCAGTTTTCATTAGAGCGGGATTTCTCAACCAATGGGCCACGGCCCACTGACGGGCCATGGAATGCCATTTGTAGAAGACAGAGTCCTGCACAGGTCCAGTTTTCAAACCTGTGTCAGACCAAAACCCACAAAGCTCAATATAGCACCCAAACCCAAATTTCTCTAAATCAGTTCTGGACCTGACTCAACCTGTTAATGCAAGACCCACAACCCAACCCATACCACTGTCAAATACATCGCTCCACATTCTGTTTCAAAAGGTGATTTTTTTTAACTTCAGTTTGGCTGAACAGGGAAGCCACTGATGACGTCATTCTCATCACTGATTTGCCAAAAGAGCTTGTGAGAATTTTTTTTCTCATGGGCCATGTCACATTTAATGATGAAAAGTTGAGCCTTGAGGTGGAAAAGGTTGAAACCCCTGGTATACAGTACCTGTTGAGAGGTCTGTGCATCAGTCCCTCGGGTCTCCCCCCTTGCCAACCTCCATGCCAGAGATCCAGAGTTGCGTCCGCCCAGCTCGCCTGGTTTTGGTTTCTTTGGAGAAATGAACTCCACCAGCTCAAACAGTAGCCTTTCCGTCAGCTCCTTTTTCCTTTCTGAACTCAGGGACTGCTGCCTCTTTAGCACAGAATGAGTTAAAAAGGTAGCGTGAGATGGTTTACACCATTAGCACCACACAGATTTGTCTTATTTGTTGGGTGAAAAGGCTAACACGTACCACAGCATTAAGCCCGGTAATGGTGCGCAGCAGCCAGGCTTCTTGAACCGTGGTTCGTCTCGCCAAGACCTCTGGATGTCTGCAGGAATACCTCCAGGTGACATCAACCACCTGCACCATGGAAACAGAACCTGGGTTTGAGCTCTAGCACACAGACTGACTGCTGACCCTGGAAGAAAATCCTTGCTTTAACACACAGAGTTTGGTCTTATGTACAGCTTTTATGCATAAATATATACTGTTACATGTGCACTAAATGACTGTCCCTCATAAAGAGAACATCAGAATTGTTCTGCAAGAGACAGTAAACCTTGACCACTTCTTACTGTTTGGTTCAAAGGTCTGCATCATTAATGAGGGACAGCATGTTAAGTGTTGACTTGTTTGACATTGCACAACATTCTTGAGTGAAATCTGCACATTTACACACACATACAGTGGTTAACGCAAGCATCCCTCACCTGGTCCTTGGAGAAAGCCATAACATAGGAGAGTTTCTTTCCCCAGCCGACCTCATACAGCAGAGGCTTATCGCATACATTCTCACATGAGTCACAATGTAGCCAGCGCCGCTGACAGACTGAGAAAATCTCTGTCCAAACATGGTCTAAAACAGCAGACAAAATTTAGCTTTCGCACAGTCTTCAATACACTCTTCAAACACTAGACAATATTGTGAGACCCAATATGACCAGTATGGGTTTTTGAATGCTGATATAAATATTTTAGACTGAAGCTACAGTATCAACAACAGATATTTAACAATTAATCAAAATATTACCAAAATCATGAAAATCACAATACGGCTCAGTGCAATATTCAAATAACAGGAGCTGCAATTTTTTTTGTTAAAGGCAAAATGTGTCAAAAATTACCATTACAAATCAAGTATTGTGGTGCCACAGAGATGCCCCTGCCCACAACTCATATTTTCCAGATGTAACAGACTCCAGCAAAAATCATATCGTTGAATTTTTTTTCAGTAAAAATGAAAATGGAGATGCAAAAACTACCATTCGCACCATTAATGCAACCCACATCGCTATTGCAATATCTGTAAAATTAATTTTAATATGCTTTTAACATGTTGTTAAGCCCCAGCCAAAAATCAACTCAGTATTAAAGTTACTAATCGTTTCACCAGAATTTGTCTTTCCATATTAGAAAACCCTCTAAAACAGCATTTAAACCATCACGGGACACTAAAACTCTCCACTGAAGACCAGACCAATTAAATTCTTTTACATGGGTTAGCAGCTTCTTAACACATGGTGAGGCAGGTTTAACTGCAGATTTTATAGCTTATTGAGGAAAATCCTCTTACACCACACAAGGATCATTTCTCTTGATATATAAATAATAAAAAAACATTCAGCAGCTGTGGACAACTTAGACAACAACCTAGATACTTTGTAAGGATGATTCTGGCTATTTTCAGCCTCATTTTCCTAATTATCATGACAAAAAATTCTGTTCAAAATTTTGTCAGCTATGATGGTGAGAAATAAGAGAAAATGTTATGAATTTGTCCAAATTGGTTTTGATAATAAAATACTTGGGAGACAGAGAATCAAATTGGCCATATAAGACACACATCTGCCCATCAGGTCCATACCTGTGCTGTCCCAGATATACCTGGCCTCAAAGCCGAGGGCTCTGCAGCAAAGAGTGAAACAATTGGCCCACTCCCCACAGCGCCCCCTCCTGGTTTCCAGCAGTTTCTCTGGATTGTTATACCTGAGAAGTAAATGGAGACACAAAAAAAAAAAGGTTCACAACCAACCAAAATGTCTTAACTCTGATGGTTAAAACTGAAACTAGTTTTCAAAAAGGACAGAAGTAGAGAAACCCAAGCAGACAAACCTGGGGAATCTGGTGGAGAGCTGGCAGGTCTGACAGTAGTGGTTCTCCACCCGCTGTGCTCCCCAGCGGAGGTCATCTGGGGTGGGACTTAGCGAGCCGGCATTCTGAGTTGTGCCTCCACATCGGCTGCAGGGCAGTCTGTCAACCCATGAGAAGAAGTCCTGTTTGAACCACCTGAGCAACTCCAGCACCAGGAAGTCTTCCCTTCCAAGTTTGCATTCTAAAAACAGCAAAGCAATGAAATCCACCACTCAAGATCATCAATATCCTGTACACTTGTCAGTGCCACTGGGACACTACTCAGGCAAGCATGAGAGGTGCAGTGATAGTATATGCAGTATCAGGATTGGCATTAATCCAGCTCCAAGTGCTGATAATTGGATCAGCAAGTGTAGCTGTCTGGACAGTAAAGATAATGACAAGCACTTTGGCAAGATATATCTTCACTGACAGGAGGACGAATGTCTCCTGTCAAATGAAAGTGCATAATCAGAGCAGTTATTGTTCATTGTTTCAGCTTTAGCTATGCAGTCTAGATGTCACTGTGTTTCATTAGACCTAACCTGCCACACTATTCTTTATATGTTGACCTAGCATGAATAAGCTATGTTCTCTTCTGTGTAACATAGCCTACATCCAGTTTTTCCATTTGACTGGTTGCTAGACAATAAGCAGTACATAATTTGATGAACTAAATAAACAAAATTCATTTAATTGTACAACAGACAATTAAAGAGAGAGAGCACTTTTCAAGCAATAAGCATAGTGCTTACAAAGGTGAGAAATTCCAAAGCAATAGCAACAGAACAACATTAAAGAACAGTTGCAAGAGTTAAACTTATGCATATAAACACACAAGTTAAAAATAGGGACACATTAGTGACAAATGCAAGAGGCTAAAAATACTGAGCGTTATGAATGACTAAACCGAGACGTAAATGAATCAGTACTCAAAATGCACCTCTGATATACTTTGCAATGCTCTGAAATTTGTTGAACTTGATTTTTAGGAACGAATGGCGGCATTTGGTTGTACCTGGGTCAACCTCTTTGGCTTGCTTTAACTTCTGTTCAGCAGCAGAGGACAGGTCCTGGTGAGGGATGTGGCTCCTGGCCTTCTCCTGCAGCTCAGGGTTTTCATAAACCATCACATGCTGGAAGTTGGACTGGAGTGTCACAAAGAAACTCATGCTGTTTTCCTGAAAGACACAGGAGAAATCATCCAAACTTCAATAAATTAACCATGGTCTCTCTACCCTACAATTTTTACTCTATGAGGGAGTTTTCCTCCTTCTTTTTGGTCAGAGGTTACATCTCTCCTCAAGCCTGTGTGAGCCGAGCACTGCAACAAGTTGACTGGCCAGGTAACTAATATAGAGCAACAACACCCAGACTTCCTCCTTATTATTCTTGCAGATTTTAACAAAGCTGACCTTAGCTGTGAAGTGCCTAAATACAATGATACTAAAGGCTGAATAATAAATATTGCTTCATATCCAGTCTCTCCTATCTAAAACAGGGACGAGAGCATCTTTACCAAGGATGAGGTTTGTAGTGGAGATGGAGTAGCTGGCTGGCTGGAGGTAGCAGGGCTTTCCTGTGTTGAAGGTGATGGAGCAGCTGTCTGAGGAGGCTGGTCAGGCTGCCCCCCTTGGAGCCTCTGGTCTCTCTCTGCTGCAATGGATTCCCTGATGAGCTTCAGTTGCTCCACTGATGCAGACTTAGGGAACACCAGGTGGGTTTCAGCCTGAGAAAAGGTGCATTTATGTATTAACTTTGCTGTTAAAGGTGCAAGGTGTGGTATTTTATCAAATAAATTACTACTTCTGAGACTACATTGCATTTTACATGATGTATGACCAGATGGGATTTTGCAGAAATTGCTTGTCTTGCCCTGAGGCTCAAAACAGGAAGAAGGCACCGTTCTACACAGGCAAATGGAATCAAAGCTTTGGTGTGGTGTTTAGGTAGACCAACCCGGAAGTTACTCGGCAGTTTGTTGGTGGACTTTATCCATTGGAATTTTTTTTTTAATAGTTCTTCCTCATTTGGTTGTATTTGCTATTCCATACAAGTGACCCATCAACATTTTCCCTTATATGAAAAAAAGTGCTTCACCGAAAATGTTCTTCACAATGAAAGGAGGGGATGTTGCTCATCCCACAAAACATTTGAGTGGCATCCCAAAGCTGAAAAAATGCTCTGAAGGAGGCACAAGGACACTCTTCTCCTTGCTTCCTAACTTGCGAAACTACTTTTTTTCTATATCACAATGCAATAGCTCTCCACAATGCTGTATGTCGGTTTACACACCTAGTAGGTGAAGGTGTTACACAGCGATACCAAAGTCAGCAATAGCAACGATAGCAAAGTTGTTCCACCAGTTAGCATGCAAGAGGGCTGGAAAAAACGCATCAATAAAGATATCAATTTAGGTAACAAAAGCATATACACTGACAATTCCAACAATTAAGAAAATATTATCTAAAACTGTGATTCTTCTTTACCTTCGAACTGTAAATTAAGTCACTTTGAATGAGCAAACACTACTTTGTGTCTTCCACATGGCAGTAGTGTGTACTCACCTCCTCAAATCCCATCTCAAACAGGCATTCCAATGCACCTCTAATGGGAAGCAGTTTGGTGGAGAACGTGGGATTGCCTATACGGATAGACCTGTATTTTTCCTCATTTGGATACCTGTTATGGAATAACATCATATAAGCCACTCTTCAGTGCGACAGACACCCCGTACCACAAGCTAGGGCTACACGATATGGACAAAATATCACACCTAGATATTAATGCAAAATATCTTGATAGCGATATGATATACAATATGGCTATGGGTTCACACTTATTTGAAATTTTAAGTGTAGCAGTGAGAGTTTAGCATTCTTCAAAAAACAGCCTAATAATACCAACTGGATGAAGAAAACGCAGCTACTTCATTCACTTCACTTCAAGTATTTTATCGATCAGAGCAGACCAATCAGTGTCTTAGGCTGCATTAAAATACATTAAAAAAAAAAAAAAAATTAAATCAACCACTTTGCTGCAACATGTGCTTCAACAATATTTTAAGTGTAACAACAGTGAATATTAAGCATTCCTCAACAGCTTAATAATACCAAATGAACGTAGAAAATGCAGTTACTTTACAAAGTATGTTTGTTTGTTTGTTTGTTTTTTAATTAGAATACACCAATCAGGGTCTTAGGCTAACCCTAACCCTAAATTTGACATCATCCTTGTCGTTGCCATTTGAAATATAAATATCACGCATATTTATATCTCAATAACGATATGATAACGATATCGTGCAGCCCCACGCCAAGCAGCACTTTACTTTTATGAGCAAAAATCTGAGTTTTACATTTGCTTTGCCTATTATTCCCGCAGTTTTATTACTGATAGGCCGCGGAGAGCAGTCCAGCAGGTTTTTAATGACCTATATTATGTGTCTTGGCACACGAATAGGGAACTTCTCAGGAATATTAATAGGGAACTTCCGGGTACGTTTTCTCATGGACAAGACTACACTAAATTACTCATTTATTAAATTAACGGTCTGAAATTCAAATCGGTTCCAGGCTGACAGTACATAATGTCACCGTGTCTCTATTTGATAATGCAGCGTCCACAGTGGATTAATCACAGCTAACTCATTACTGGTGACGCACTGCCACCGCAACGGTTACCTCAAAATGTTGTCCGCGTATGTGAGTAACAGCTTGGCGACGTCCAGAAACACTTCATTTGAATTCTCAGTCAACGCGGACACTCCTGGCGACACAACCATGATTTTCGTACACCAAGTTATAAAGGAATGAGACCCTTTCGATGTGTACTGCTCCGTATGGTAGTTAGCTAACTACAGTGTTATGGGTCCTAGATATAGCTGACCTGTTGACGCCTGAATAATTCTTAGTATCTTTATAAATATCGCCGCTGTACAGTTGACTTTTTAGCTATATTTGATTATCACTATTATTATTTTATCTCCCTTCTTAAGGCATTACTATCTGTTTTTTGCTGTGTCATCTCAGTTCAGCTCATTTTACTTCGCGCTACTTCAGGCGTTCACGAACATCAGCTAACAGCATGTTAGCAGCAGTGGCTAGTGGCTGGGATACATGTCGGTCAGTGTTGTGGTTCTATGAATACCTCTGTTCACAGTTTACAGATGATCCTGTAACAGCTACTCTGCTGGGTAAGTTACCCACTCAGCCAACTTATCTGCTGGATTTGTCGGTGTTGGTTGTTAAACATTGACTGAAGAGGACGCACTAAAGCTAGAAGCTCAGCAGTTTAGGTCAAACTTGACAGACAAGACAGCAGCATGTCCTCCCTGTCATTATCATGCTGGACTAAACTCCAGCTGAGGCCCCAGAACATCAGAGCGCTTCTTCAGAGGAGTGCTTGTGTTTGTCCAAATCAAGACTCCAGGCAGCACAGTGGAGGACAGCCTGTCAGGAGAGTCATGATAACTGGCATAGGGTTTGTGTGTCCCCTTGGCACAGGCACCGCTGTGCCCTGGGAGCACCTGATCACGGGTCATAGTGGGATAATTGCTCTTGACCCAGAGGAGTACAAGACTGTTCCCTGTAAAGTGGCAGCAATGGTGCCCAGGGGAGATGAGGAGGGTCAGTTTAATGAGGAGAGGTTTGCTTCCCGTGGGGAGATCAACAGCATGTCACCAGCCACTGTGATGGCCCTCGGAGCTGCTCAGCTGGCTCTGGAGGATGCAGGCTGGTACCCCAACACCCCAGAGGAACAGCTCACTACAGGGGTGGCTGTCGGCATGGGGATGGTGTCCCTGGACGAAATAGCTCGCACATCTGCTGCCTTCCAGGACAAGGGCTATAAAAGAGTCAGCCCCTTCTTTGTGCCTCGTATCCTTGTCAACATGGCTGCTGGGCATATCAGTATAAAACACAAACTGAAGGGTCCCAACCACGCTGTGTCCACAGCCTGCACCACGGGGGCCCACGCCCTCGGTGATGCCACCAGGTTCATTGCTCACGGTGATGCGGTTGCTATGATCACAGGGGGAACAGAGTCCTGTGTGGGGCCCCTGTCGATAGCCGGCTTTGCCAGGGCACGTGCCCTGGCCACCAAATGGAACGACAACCCTAAGCTGGCATCGAGACCCTTCCACCCGGAGCGAGAGGGCTTTGTGATGGGCGAGGGAGCAGCTGTGCTCCTGCTGGAGGAGCTGGACCATGCAGTAAAGCGGGGAGCCAGGATCTATGCAGAGGTGCTGGGCTACGGCCTCTCTGGAGACGCCAGTCACATCACTGCTCCTGCTGCAGACGGAGATGGAGCATACAGGTTATTCACTCTATAGGGTTAAAGGATTAATGTCAATATTCTGTATCTTTGAATATGACTGATCTCGTGCCAAATAACTCAGATAAGTACTCAAACAAATGAGACCAAATGAGACCTTGAATAAAAATGCTTTTAATAGACCAGCATGGTTCGATTGAACATTAAAGACAAGTAGAAACTCTGACAGATTTCCGACACATGCCTTCATCATGGGTGTAAAACACAGTGATTTAAATAATCATACATAAACATATATATCAGAGGAACAAGCTGACCCTCACACCCTACCAAAATATAATAAAGTAGGGCTGGGCAGTATATCGATATTCTGTTTATATTGTGATAGCAGCAGCTTTGATATCAAAATATCATGATCTGGAATAAGTGGTGTCTTTTCCTGGTTTTAAAGGCTGCAGTACAGTAAATTGATGTAATTACCTGAACTTAATACACTGCTCAGTCTTCTGTTATTTATCTCTACCTGCTTGGTGACCGGATCCACATTACTAATGACTGCTTATCAAAAAACTCATGGTGTAGCCTAAATATTTTGTAAAAGCACCTTTAAGTCATCCCTTTAACATTAACATCAAGGTATTCAGTCAAAAATATCATGTTTGATTTTGTCCATATTGCCTAACCCTCCTTTAAAGTGGCCAAATCTCCAGAGTGCCCCTTTAAAGATTTGAGTTTTACCCATTTTTTAATGTTCCATAGAACTATGCCCGTCGGCCAAAGGCATTTTATTCATAAAAAAATAGTCTCTCTTTTTTTGACTGGGTCAGTTTATAGCCCCACTATCAAAGACCACCTTTCTAAAGTTTGTATTTAGAGTATTATGGGAAAGGACAATATTTTCAACAATCTCATCAAAATAATTTAAAGGCTTCCCATAGACAGCCATTGTAGTTACGCATTTCTGTACTAAATATGTCAACACGGTGCGTCATATCCATCATACCAGAGGTGGACCACACAAACTGGCATGTGTCTGATTTTTAATACAATCCCATCATTCCTGTCTCTTTCTCTCTCTCAATCAAATAGAAGCAAAAATGCCAAGAGCTTCTCTGAAAGATAGTAATTTATAATTTTGCCACTGTTTTGTTTGTCTCTACAGGTGCATGTTGGCAGCCCTCAGAGACGCCGGCGTGTCACCGGCAGACGTCACATATGTGAACGCGCATGCCACATCCACACCTTTAGGCGATGCGGCTGAAAACGCAGCCATCAAGAGGCTGTTCCAGCAGCACGCCCGGAGCCTGGCAGTCTCTTCCACCAAGGGAGCCACGGGGCATCTGCTCGGGGCGGCAGGGGCCCTGGAGGCAGCCTTCACCGCCCTGGCTTGTTACCATGGAGTCCTGCCCCCCACCCTCAACCTTGACCGCACTGAGCCAGAGTTTGACTTGAACTATGTTCCGTGCACAGCGCAGCCGTGGCAGACCCAGGGCCGGCGGGTGGCCCTCACTAACTCGTTTGGATTTGGTGGCACGAATGCCTCATTGTGCCTCGCCAGTGTCTGACAAACTGCTTGAATAAACAAAGGTTCAGCCAGTACTGACTGTTTATTACAAATCAGATCCTGTCCAGCCAGTGTCATCCAACCCTAATAGGATGGATGTGATGCACTTTGATTGTTACATATTTATTGCCGAACTGATCAATAGTACACTGTTTGGCCCTGGGAAGCCCTTAACATGAACTAATTATAATGACATATTCTATGCAAGTATGTCTAAACATGTTTTTATCCTAGGTTTCAGTGGAGGTTTACAACATTTCTGAATGTGAATGTGAAATTCTAAGGTGGAATAAGGTGTCCTGAAAATGGACAAAATTAAAGATACTGAATAGAGGAAACATATTCTGGTCTCTGTCGCTGTGACTGTGGCTTAACTTGTCTTTACCACCAATTTTACATGTAATATTTGTTGTGCAGCATTTTTCACTCTTTACAAACAATCTGTTGGTAAGCACAAGTTGTTCAAGGAAGCTCTTCTTACAAAAGTAGTTTTTATAACTGGCTACATCATTCTAAAATCTAAAAAAAAAAAACAACAACAACAAAACTTTAACTCAGTATTTGATTATGTAGGAACAACCAGAATGGGCCTGCCAAAAAGGAGTTTAATGCATTTCAAAATAAAAATGTTTTTTATGTCTATATCATATATAAATGTGAACCTGAATTTGCATTAATTGTGGGATCTTTTACACATGAGAAACAAGCACTTTACCTACATAATTATTAAGGCATAATGTATCCAAAACTATAATTTTAATGTTTTACATAGGGCTGGCTGCCCTAGCCAGTGTGAAGTACTGATTAATATTCTTGTGGATCATCAAATGAAGTGAGTGCTCAGGTTCAGTGTGTCGTGGAACCAGCAGGTGGCGCTGGCTCACAGCAGGTCCTGCAAGCTGTACATCTCAGGTTCCTAGCTGACACTTCAGTTCAAAGGGACTTCCAGTGAGTGCAACAAGCTGTAATTCCATGTTCACCAAAAATGACAAGCAACCAGGATCACAGAGGTCGAGGTCAGGACCAGGCTGCCTTTACAGTGAGCCTGCAGGAGGAGAATGCTGTGATTAAATGTATTCAACACATAGTGACCATAAGTCTAGTGCCATTTCTGTGGTATACCCCACATGAACATGAACCCCACACATTTTTTCAAGGCAAGACTTCACCACACAAAGGGAGTAAGGGGTAAGTGTTGACAGCCAGCTTCCACAACATCGTAATGGAGACATAATCTTACAGCAGCGCCTCTTGAGGTCTCTTATAATAGCAGATTCTTTCTGTTAAAAAACCTAGACCTCTCCATTTATATCCTGCCTCTGTTGTTTTTCCTTCTGATTTGGCCTTGTTTGGCCTTTGACTTTAGTGAGGCACTTGCTGAGAAAACAACATGGGATCAACAGAGCTCTGGGCTGAGTAAGAGGGAGAGATAATTGGGGACAACACGCTGTTATCTGAGGGTTGAGATGGAAGTAATGGGGTAAACAACCCCCCAAGGGAAAAGGGCAGTGTATCAATTGTTACCCTTATTCAAAGTATGAGCAGTTATTGTGCTCTTTATTGTGAGAGAAGAGGCAGGGCTCTTGCCTGGCTGACATCAAGGGACAATTTGGAGACTCTTATTGTTATCCCTGCAGATTCTAGTGGGTCATCTATGTGTGTTTAAATGGCCTTGTGCATTCTGCTGGCAGCTGTGGGTTCAGAGGCATTATTTCATGAAAAATTAACTATACCATTAACTATACACTTGCTCCATGAAGTATTCAACCTCCTACATTTTTTACACATTGTGTTCATTATATTATGCTGGGATTCCAAAAATTACAAAGCCTTCATAATGCTAAAAAACACCTTTAATTGGTGTATGGATGCCACTTGAAGTCAAATCTTACCAAAAACTGAAGTTGAGGGATGTTCACTGCAAAAATGGAGCGTTTGGCCCATGTGTACGACAAGCACAGACCTCTTGTTCTGTGTTTCAACTGATGAATAGTTGTACCGTCCAGACTGAATTTAATAGCAGATGCAAAGTGAGACCCAAATGATGAATTACAGTACTGGGGAATGTCTTTCTCTCAAGGCCATTTTTAGAGATTACATTTTATTAACTCTTCTGGATGTCATATTCAGCTAATGAATAAATCAATTATTCATTCATTTTTTAATTTGAAGTAATCTGACAAGGATAAATTAGAGTCCACAAGTTTTTTTTGTTTTTTTTTTTTACTTTTTTTTTGGCAGAGGTTCAAAAGGAAAGCCCGGGATCTTCACTGTGAAAATTTTGGCCTCAGGACTTATACATCACTCTCCGTCATACTCAGGATTACCTACTTTGTTGTGTCTGTTGATGTGTTTCAGCCAAGATGTATGGAGTTTCTTGCACTTAGTTATGTGTCACTGCAGCAAGAATTGATTTAGCATTCATGTTTTTTAAATTTTTTTATCCAGGGACTTGTAAACGGTGCAACCATAGCTCTGTCATAGGGAATGGATTCCCTAGCTTGATGGAAAACAGCATTAGAAGTGAATACAAACACAGTAGGCAAGTGTTTAAAGGGGCAGTTTACCCATTTGAAATTTTTTTTTATTTTATTTCACCCCCACCCCATCTCCCCAGCTGTTCTGTAGGACAGTAGTGGCTCTATCTTCCTCTCAATGTTACTGAATGCTGGATACTCAGCTAACATTCTGAAAAATAACCACTCAAGCTATCAAATTAATGAAGATTGAGTTGGTGATGTGCAGCAGATTTACAGCCTAAAATGCATAAAAATGTTGAATTTTGAGGGGAAAAAACAACAACCACTGATGTTTGAGTGGATTAAAGTGGTTACTGTTAAGAATGTTAGCTGGGGGGAAGTCCACCTCAATGGCAGGAGGCTAACAGTTAGCATTTGGAGCATCCAGCCAGTATCCAGCACTCAGTAACAATGAGAGGAGGATAGAGCCACTACTGTCCTACAGAACAGCTAGAGGGGGAAAAAAATTTATTATTTTTTTTTTAATGGGTGAACTATCCCTTTAAGTTAACGGCGTCACACGTGAACATGTGTAGTGTTGTGTGAGGATGAGGGTTCTCAAGCAGCATCATAGTTCCAGTCGTTTCCTTGACCTGTCTACTCTGAGCAGCCATCCAAGCACAAGCATATGCACAGACACAGACACACACGCACACACACACAAACACACACACACACACACACACACACACACACACACACACACACACACACACACACACGCACGCACACCATCCCACTACCTATCAATATT
>OMLB01015156.1:0-16519 GCA_900302555.1 Myripristis jacobus
GGCTAACTAAGTAACTTGGCTAACTAAGAACTAACTAACTAACTAACATATAGACTCAGAAACAATAGCCTATATGTGTCTGAATACTGGCTTAGATATTAGGCTGAATTACAGTTTAGATAATGATTATCTCTATGTTAACTTATACAATGTAAAATTATTAAGGTATTACTACATTAATCTATGTTATATAATCAAATTTGGCTCAAAATTAATCAAAGATGTTTGAAAAATAGCTTACCTTCACACAGCATGTGGTTAATTAAGATGACCTTTACCTGTCTTAAAGTTACGATACTATTCAAGAAAAATAGTAAGATAATTTATTTCAAGAATCCATTTTATTCTTAAGAAAAAGCATAAGAATAAAGTTGCGAGCATTCTTAAGATCTTTTGTTTGGGTTCTTAAGATATTTTGTTTGTGAGTTCAAAAATATCTTAAGATTCTTCTTAAACCCAAATATAAGAAAAAAGTGGAACTTAAGAAGAAATTTAATTGTAAGAACCTTTAGAGAATCCGGCCCCTGCACCTTTTAATTTTGTGGACCTCTCATTTGGTATGGGCTCTTGGTTTTAAATGCTGCTTTATTATAATCTATATTGCTTAGCTGTTTTATGTCACATTTGTTATTTATTGTGTCAGTTGTCTTGTGTATGTTTGTTGCTCTGGCTGCAAAACCAATTTCCCTGAGGGGACAATAAAAGGAAGTGAATTGAACTGAATTGACAAAATGAAATCTGGGTGTGAGATTAGGCGTAGAGGTCATTATGCAGCCACACTGAAAATGAAGAGGTAAGAGAAGGAGGGGAGGTGGAAAAGGGAGACAACACACACACGCACGCACGCACGCACGCACGCACGCATACACACACACACACACACACACACACTACACACCTATCCAAACACAATGGAAGTGTATTATGACTGTTACACAACATCAGCAAACCAAACACTCCCAACATACCAACCTGATGAGTCTTATGAAGCTCTATCAGTCATCAGGATAGACTGTGAGGTCTGAGGCTTGGGAGCGTCTTGAAATTTCAGTGGGCGGGCAATTTTGTTCCAAAACAGAGTACAGGCCAGAAACAAAGCCACAAATCTCAAAACCTGGTGAAGTAATCACAAGAAGTGGATCACACAAAATAATGATATATGATTACTATCCGGGATTGTGGGTGTTGTCATATTATGATCATAGCATAGGTGTTATCTTTTGGTTTTAAAGGCCGCATTTAATTTGCTTGGTTATTGAACACACCACTAATGGCTGTTCATCAGAAATCTTCTGTGTATAAATAACTTATGAAAGTACCAATAATCATCTCTACAATATTGTCACAGTGATACTGAGGTATTTGGTCCAACATATTGTCCATATCGCCTAAAGGGGGAGTAACTAATTACATCTGCTTGTGTTACTGTAGCTAAACAGGGTTTTTTTCTGTGCATATTTTTTTGTGCTCTTCAATGTCAGTAATTTTACTTTACTCAAATCTGCCATTACTGAATTATTGTAAATAGAAGAGAAAATTGATCTAGCTTTACTTTCTTTGCCCTGATTATTTTCTAATCTCTGTTTTTCTAGTTTTAACTCTGTGCTCTCGTCCTTTTCGAGTTAGATGGGAAGGACCGCAACTAACAGCTTTTCTAAAAGTAATGTATGGATTAATTTGTGGATTACACGATGTTTGTGTGGTTACAGTCCTTATTGAGGTGAGACTCCTGCTATAAGCTTCTATGTTTTGTTTAATTTCTTCTGCTCTGTTTTAAATGTGCAAATAAATCCAATCAAAATCAGTTTTGAAAGTAGTAACTTTTACACTGAGTACATTTATCAGCTATTTTTTTTTTTTTTTTACTTTTACTTAAATAGATTTTTACACAGGCACTTTTACTTCTATGTAAGTGTAATATCAGCACAGTAACAATACTTCTACTCCAGTTGGATACACTATTACTTTTTCCATGAATGATTGGTTGTGATCAATAAACCTATTAACCCTTTATTGATGTGTTATGGTCATTTATGTGCTATGGGGCAGTTAAAATCATGCTCAGTGCCTCTTTAATCATTACTGGACACTGACACCTACACCATCTGCTGAATGTTATACTCCTTGTCCCACCATGCACTCTCTGATAAACATCACTGACATCTGAATGGATGGCTCTATTTTCCCTGTTGAACATGTGGCTGCACACTGTGAGCTCTAATGCACAAATTTATTAGGATTTGACAAAACCGATGCTGCTTTTAGCCTTGAGCAGAGTATGACCCTGAGGCAGATTTGCTGTTAAAACATTGGCCTGTAATGACCTAATCAGCCTGTGCATCAGAGCTGTGTGTGCAGCGTGATTTTATGAAAGCTTTTAGTCCAGCTGGCTGGTGCCTTGTCAGTGCAGGTTTGGGTTGTTACCTGTTTCCAAATTTATTTTCCTTGTCCAAAGGCCTACATGATGGGTGCAGGTTTTACAGTGTGGTTACCAGAGGTGGAAAAAAAAGTATATATATACTCTCATACTGTACTTACAGGCAGAATGAGTGGGATTTTCTTAAAAAACAATTTATAGACTCATATAAAAGTAACCCCTCTCAGTCATGACTTGTTAGCCACTAGCAGTGTGTGGTGGTGTGTGTGTCAGCAGAGACCCTGCCCTCTGCCTGGATGTTCTTGTTTTGCTGAACTCAGGACACTTCTGGGTGTCGGCCTTTGGACAGTGGGTGTGTAGCTGCCAGCCAATCACAGTGCAGCACAGTGCCAGATCGATAGCACTACATCCTTTTTTCCGCAGATCATGGAAAAAAGGAAATCTAGCGAGGTGAAGCGCCAAGCAGACAAAGCTTGTTCCACAACATGAGTGAATCTGGGGTTGGCTTTCACCTGCTGGTGAGCACTGAGAAAGAGGATGAGGATGAAGAGCGACATGGTGTTTTCTGTTGGGCAGGCAGGTACCGGCGGACCAAATTTTCCCTAGTACAATGACGGCGTTCAATCCATCGCTGTCATAGGAAAGGAAAACTTGGTCAACAATCCGACTGTGTTCAAAGACAGAAAGCTTTCTTGCCTTTGCCATCAGGAGGTCATGACAGTGTGGATACCTGACAGAAAATGACACTGAATCCACATTTTTGCGAAGATTTGGGCTTTTAAAGGCTGTGGTCTTAAACCTTTGATCAGCTGATGAACAGCCTATTTCAATTTAATGGTTGTTTGCAATAAATTGCTTACTCAATTTTTTTTTGTCTCACTCCCATTTCTTCTTTTTGCATTTTGAAGCTCTACTTAGAACCTTCTTAAGATCCAACAGTGCAAAATGTAAATTCTTGCAATTTCTCAACTGGTCTTAAGATTTTGATCAGGAGTGTATTTCCTTTAGCTTAATGCATCAGCAGTTCAATACATTTTACAGATGATACTCCTATACTTAGCAGTTAGAGTCCTGTTAATGCAAAGGTGGTTTTGCATAGGTTGTAGCTGTCACAATGTTTTTAAATAGAGATAAAATTATTGTTACATTTGTTATAATCAGACCTTTTGAATGTTTCCTCAAAGTTCTTTGAGGAAACAAAGGAAATAACCCAAAGGAAAAAATCGCACCCCTAGTGTAATCTACTTTTTTGGTGTACCCACCCTCTCTTGCTTACATCGTGTGATTTCTAATTTCCCAGAATGCCTTTCAACAACCCCAGGGAATATTGCATTCAGCTATGAATTATATATGCAGGCTGAGAGAGCAATGCTGATAAAGAAGCAACAGTTCTTCCAATTGTGAAAAAGTGAGAAACTGCAGTTGGAGAAACTTGTCTCTCTGCCAATAGTAAGTCAATAGTAAGTCAAGAAAAAAGCCCTTGTTCTTTTATTATGAGGAACTGACAATGAAACTCTTGGAAAATATGTCAACATGCTGTCACATTGTCTATGCAAATATACTACTAAACCATAAAATGGACCTAAAAATGCAAAGTACATCATCATTGGCAATTTTTCAACAGCATTAACATGTTTTAGTGTAGACTGTTTCTTTACATATCTGAATTTTTAACATTCCCATATCCATTCGAGTCCTGGAGCCTCTGTGTGTGGTTATATTACAACATCACCCTGTTGTATCTCCTGTCAGCTGAGCAAACCAAACAGTCAAGGAGGAAGCAGAATGTTCCCATTTGATTCCACAGAGCAGGGGAAATGAAAAGGTAAGGCTCTGACAGTGATGTGTATGTTTGCTGATGTGCAACATATAACCATAAATGTTATCTGAATTTTGGGGAACTGGTTTGCATGGCAGAGCCACAAAGCTTTCACTGGGGTGGCCAGGCTGGGACCAGCGTTTGCATTGGGGTCTCGGTGCCTTGACCAGTGTTTTTTTTTCTGCATTGCATGGCAAATCAGGCCAAACAGTCACTGTTTCAGGTCACTTGCCCTGTAATTCACTCACTCAGGCTGCTGAATGAGCACCAAGCTTATAAGTGCACCATTGGAGATCATAATGGGCTATAATTTTTATATTACCTTCATTGGATAAAACAATTTCTGACACACTTACATTTAGCTCACTTTTTAAAACTGGCATTACACAATTTATGACAAATCATAAATTTTCAAATCTTGTCAACACTATGCATGTTAAGGATTTAAACTGCCTGCACCGTGTATGAGTTGTTAGACATGGCACTACCTGAACCACCACCAACATTAAATTACTTTTTACAGGTTAAAGCATCAATAATCTAACCCTTTGAAAGGGACCACTCATCAAACTGAATAGTTGCAAACTTATTCAGCATATTATCAAGGACATGGCAGAATAAAGAGGCATGGAAAGTGTCCTTGTGCCGCTCAGGACATGTATTGGCTGTTTAAATATTATGCTAATTTGGGGCAAAAAATACTCCCCTTCACGACAAGCTAGCACAACATGCTTGGTACCTACAGATTCCTCCGGGTCTCCACTTTCACACAACACCATTGACTTCATGTTGCAAATGTTACAAAATGACTGAGCTACAGCCACTGAAATGTTGGCTAATGAACTCAGCTGCGATTGGGCTAAGTGTGTTTCTACACTAAAATATCATCAAATGTCTTTATGATTTTATAAACATACAGTACCTGTAATTATGCCATTTTCAACTGTGATTTTTTTGTAAGTTGGAAATATTCTGCTGTGTCTCCTCTCAGGCTGCACAGTGCTAAACAGGTGGCACGACTACAGCAGGATGCGTGGATGCGTTCCACACAGGGAAAAAAAACAAAATCAGTGACGTGCTGCTTGGGTGGCCAGGGCTCAGCATATGGTTGTCATGGCAAACCCCAGCCACCCCGTGGCTCCTCCACTGCCAGTTTGCGCATTGTTTTAAACTTAAAAGAGAAAACCATTGAATTTCAATGCCCTTTGTCTTTGAAAAGTCTTGTTTGTAGCAATGAATGTCCACAATTATCAGTGAAGCACAGCCAGTGTGACAGTGAAGGAGAGGCATTGGGAGAAACAGCTCAGGTCAACTTTATGCAAATTGCTTGCGCCTGCAGCGAGCATTGCCAAATACAATGCCAGGTGTCTGTTTGAGTGACGTCTGTTCATGAAACATCCCCATCCAGCTTCTGCATGTTTCACCAGAGAGGGCAAAATCATCATGGAGGAGAAACTGATTGTTTCCTCCACCAGTTTTCCTATTATCTCTGATGCACAGGGACAAATTAAAATGCACAACAGCATGGAAAAAACTGAATTTGCCCACATCCAGAGTTTTTTTAGGTTAAGGGGAGGGTTATAAATGCCTATAAATATTAATTCAGTGCGTGCTGGTCTGGAGTAATAGCCTGAGTGAATTATTAATTTGAGAATCACTGCTGACTTTAAGTACTGCCACGGAAAATAATGGAGGGAATGTGAAGACAATATAGAGTGCAGTAAAGACGTTTGCTTAGAGCACAAAACAAATCACTTAAAATATATATAGGTATGATTTCCCCTCTCTGCCCCAGGCATGTATATCCTGCCCTCAGATTATAAAGTCAAGACACCTGAAAATCATTTTTCCATGTAGGTGTATTATGAAAAAAAAACTAGCAGTGAGTCATGATCTGGGCCTTCAGTCCAATACAGGGAATTAATATTTCCTACACTGGACAAGTGAAACTCAGCTGCTGACAATACAGTCAGTGTTTGCCACGTCTTACCCAGTGGTATAGCCTATATGACATTTGCTACGCACAAAATTTCTTAGAATTAGTTTTGGCTTATTATTATCATTATCATCACCTTAAGCCAGGTTTTAAAAAGTTAAAAGCAATGTCTTTATGATTTTCCACAAATTAGATGTGAGGTTGTGTTTAAGTAAGGCCTGCTTTGGAGCTTTTATGATTTCATTAATAAGATATTTGTATATGAAAAGGCTTATACAAGGGGCTGAAGTGAAAGTCATTCAAAAGCAGAGGCTGGTTTATTGGCTAGGTGGCTGTTGTTTTCTATGAACATGTGTCTTACAGCAACCAGACATAACAATAGATTGTCTCAAAAATCATCCTGAGGCAACTGCAGTTACATTAACACTTATGAGATGTACACATTTTTGTAATGTTTTGAAAGAAGAGGCTTTAGTACAAGACTGTGTACTTGTAAGTGCAGAATGGAACTACAGGGAAAATACTACATTCTCCCACTGGGCATGTGTACCCATTGTGGCACAGCCAGCCTGGGAAGGACGACTGAGCACAGACACAGGAGGCACCGGTAGCCAGGGCCCCAAACCACCAGGGGCCCCCAGTCACTAGAGACTCCAATCATTTATTGTCTGCTCAACTTGTGTTTATGTATAGATGTTAAATGCAGAATTGATTTATGAGACAATACACAGGCCCAGACACATTTCTTTCTTTCTTTCTTTCTTTTTTTTTTTAAATTTGAGGCATTATTATGGAAAGCTAGAAACCGAAATGGGAAAAATATTTGAAAACTTGTCTGTGGTTATCTATATTATTTGGATAAAGTCAGTAGTTCCTTTTTCCATGGAAGAGAGAACAGAAAGATTAATTTTAATTTCTTTAGGGGATTTTCTGTACAGAGGCTATTTAGTTATCTTTTTGTACATATTCATCATTTTATTCAGCATAAGTGTGCTGGAGGGGGGGCTAAGTTTATGCCCCAGGGCTACATGGTCCAGTAATCTGGCCCTGTGCCCAGTGGGTGCAACTAATATCCCCCCATAATCACGAATATACCAAAATTGTTGCCTTTTTCTGTGATGTGTGACAGCGTACATTATAGCCAATGCCTATGACAAGACCAGTGACAATAAGAGCCATAAAATGAACCCTCAGATTCTGAGTGCAAAACACCAGTTAAAGGTTTCCTGTTTTCCTCTGTAAATTTCATCAGGTAGACCTGCAGTTAAAGCACTGGCACTGTTGGCAAAGGGGAAAAAACAAAACCATAACATGCTTCATGGGAGTGATGTATTCTCTCTGGTGGAGCTTGGTAACTTCTTCTCTGTTAATCGACGAGCCAATAAAAGCGCAGGGAGAGCAGCCAATGGCAGCGTTGCTGTCATCAGTCTCCGGCTGCTACTGGCGTCGGGCGGCGTTCTGCGGCTGCGTCAAGTCTGACACAAACAGCCAGAGGGAAGCCGGAAGTGTGATTGTTTACAGTTTAAAGTGGCGGAAACGCTTAAAAATGTCATAATGAAGTACAGGTTCAGTTGTTTTGTTTAAGTTTTACTTGATATGAGGTAAAATCACTGGGCTAAAATCTGCTTTAGGAAGAGTAAACATGAACTCTAAAGGAAAAATCCACCCTAAACTCTTAAACACTTAAATACTTGAACAGTCAAACAAATAAAACAGCTATTGTGTTGTAACACGCATGTAATTTGTATTTTGTCTTAACTGGTTAAATACAAACAATGTGCTGCACACATCAAGATATCTAACCTAATGCTCAAACAAGTAGCACAGCATGAATTGCCTAAAATTCCAAATTACAATTTGGATCAGCTGACAAGTCTATTGATTTTCCTTGGCTCCCTCACTCACATGTAGGCTAATTTGTTTGTGATACTGGGGCAGATAGAAAATGCTTAATCTGCCATTTAAAAAGTAGTGAACACTGCTGAAATGAAAACACATGGAAACAGAGAGATACAGTTAAACCAGATAAGACTCACAGAATCAGTAACTTCTTTTAAATCACTCTTTGAAACCCATTTTTATTTTCATTACATATTTCTTTTTTTTTTGCTGCCTTTTTTTTTTTTTTTAATCTTTTTGTTGTCTTTATCTTTCATCATCCTTCCGTTTTCCTCTCTAGTCTGCATCTTTTGTTTTCCTGTTTTGACCATATTTTGATTTTCACCTTAATTTTGTATTGCTCATGTTTGCCGCTTTCTGTTATTATTTGGCTTTCTGATAATTCTACTTTGATGTGTTTGTCAAAGCACTTTATCAAATTTGTTTTTCAAGGCACTATATTACAAAGCTTCTTCTTCAATAAACTGTTCTCGAAAGGATTCTGTCTCTTTGTTGTCGTTCAAAACATACGAGCCAAGAAATTAGGCTTTAATTTTGAAAGTTGCAGGCGGAAGTGCCGAGCTGTGTTGCGGCTGCTTTGACACACACCGAGCTTCAGGGTGGGACGTTAACGGCTGACGTCTCTCGCTCTCTGCTCAGTTTCAACTCAGCCAAATCATAACTGGCAGCCGGAGATACATGCGTCTTTTCACAGAGACCAATTAGCACCTGGTCCGGGCGTTTCAGCAAGCGGTGGAAACGACGAGAACAGCTGAGGGGGGAAAACAGCACTTCCTAAACCTGAAATTAGCTTATAGAGCAGCTGACTGAGCAAACGCAGCGACCTCGGGGAAAAAACGCACAGAAATGGACGAAAAGGCGTTCACGAAAGAAATCGATCTGTGGATCGAGCAGCTCAACGAATGCAAGCAGCTGTCGGAGAACCAAGTCAAAACACTATGCGAGAAGGTAAGATATTAATTAGCATTTCCCCCTCACCCCAAGTTACTGTCAACGTCTTTTTCCCTCCTCCTCGCCGCCTTCCAGACATTCTTAAAATGGCGTCTATAGTGTACATTTCATTGCTCTGTCCCTGTTACTTGTCAATCAGCATGGGTGGTAAATTAGCTATCTCTAGGAAATTTTGCCCGTCGCCTGCCTAAAACCATGAATTAGTAGTCGGTTGTGGTGGCACAGCTAGCGTGTATCGTTATAGAGAGTTTACCGTGGAGACAGGGACAGCCATACTGTGGATTCAAATCACATACCACATTTACAGCCCTCCTCATCCAGACTGTCAGTGCGACCTGGAGCATCTCACTCAAGCCAGGCAGTGAAAGCACGGCTTGAAGGAGTGAGGTTGACTAGTATTGCATTTTATAGCCACTTTCATGGCGGCTTGACTAAAATCTAGGTGAGCTATGACCTCAAGTTGGTGCGCATCCTGACGTAGCCAGCCACCAGTATGTGTAAGCCTCAGCCAAGGCAGCGTTTTTACATGTCTTCACCACCAAAACACCCCATTTCATCTAACTTACACCAGGTTGAAGCCCTGAAAATGTGGGTAACCTCTTACCCTGTAAGTAAAAAGGTGGCGTTTTAGGTGTTTACCCTCTTATACAAACCCTGAATCTACATGTCTGAGTCAAAGCAAGAGGTGGCAGTTCACCTCTGACCTCTGTCCTGTTTTCTGCTTCTAAATTACCCCAGTAGTCAATAAGTGGTGAGACTGGCTTGTTTAGTAGGCTGTTCAGTCACCATCTGTCTTACATAAATGTGACGCTGCATTCCTCACTTGGTTAAACATAATTACTGAATGTGCTAATTAATCACTGGTGACCCCATTTTGCTCCTCTCTTGTTTTGATTTACTCCTCGAGTTATAGGACAGCAGGTGGATATGTAGAGGGTTGTGTAATCTAGTAACTATTGGACTAAAACAATGCTCCCATCAGACTAGAGAGCATTAATTCTTAGGCCAAAAATTCATTTGTGTTTCTTACTGAAAGTTACATACTGGCGTTAAATCCAGAGAGTTCTACTGAGCCAAAAGTGCTTGTATTTTTAGCTGAAATTGACCAGTTACGTGAGCAGTGTTTGCACATTGTGCAGACTAATCTTCTATGCACCTGTCACAAAGATGCTAATAACTGTTGTTATTTTATTTTCATAGCTCTTCTGTCTTATGTGGTTATTCTGGGGTCACAGGAGTAACATCAGTGCACTGTGTCTCTGACCTTTGACCTCCTTACTGTTGTAATGTTAGTAATCTAGGAATTAAAGCATATTCTACTGTTGTACTCACTGAAAGGCACATTGAAGAGCAAATGCGTAAAGGTACAATGTTTTTAGACACTAGGTGTGTTTGTGCTGTGATTCTCCCATCGACTGAGAATGAGAAGGCATCATTAGACATCAGCAACCCATCATCAGATTCCACAGACTTGTCTAGTCTGAGCTGCAGCTTAACCCCAATCTCCTCCCAACATCCTTCTCTCTCAGACTGGCTGCTGAATTCCAACTGCAGATGTATGGGCTTAAAGGAAAAATCCACCCCGGGACACTGATATGCCTACATCTCATCTCAATCTGGAGATATTTTGTAGCTGTTTCCTTGACTTGCATTGTCCTTTTACTTCAGTCTGTACTAAAAATGCAGCATGTCTTGTGGCTGCATTGCATATGGCCCACTGAGCCACTCTGCCACTTACACAATCGACATCACCCTGTATGATTGTTGAATGTTGGTGCATAATATTGAATCTAGAAAGAAACCCCTGCTGTTTGATTCTAAGGCGTCGGCATCAATACCCAGTATTCACAGTTGCTGTTTTAGTCTTTTGTAACTGTACTGAAAATAGCTCAAAGTGAAGGGACAAAAATGCAGTACCAGACAAACAATGAACCTAGAAATGCAAGGTACATTGTTAGTAGCTGGTTTCCAACTGTATTTTTAGATCTGGTTTCCATTTTACAGTGTGATTCTTTCCCTCTCAGCTCTTAAAATGACTGGGAAAAAAAGGCCCACTACCATTTTTGGAGCTCTGTTGGCTGAAGGTTAAGGGCACACTTTTCTCAAGTGGTTTAGTTATCCCAGCATTTGCTCTCTTTCTTAGTTCAGCTCTCATATGGTTGGTTCCAAAAGCTCAGATTGTGTCCTTGATTCTTAAACTTTGGGTCAAGACACATGAGCTCCTGTGTTCTTTCCAGGGTGCTCGCTGCAACAGTGTATTTTCATGTGCTCAGGTTGGCTATTCGAGAAAAATTCTCAATTGGGCCCCAGCCTGAAAAGTTTGAGACCCTTATTTTTGAGTAAGGTTTTGGTTGTAAGTTGCTTTTTTGTTTGAGATTCATTTGGTGCTATTACATCTGCTAGGAGCTGTGGATGACTTTGAGATGACTACTTATCAGAGGTATTGCCCATGTATTTTAATTTAAAGGACTTGAATTCAGATTATGATATACTTTGACATGTCTCTGTCCTCATAATTCTGTTTTCTGACTGTTCAATTAGAAAAACATTGATTGTGGGTCCTTTGAACAAGAGGAATTAAACTGTGAATGCTTGAATATAATTCTGGATAACTAGGAATCACAAATATTGAGCATGATCTCTCTCTCTCCATGTCCCCTCCGCTGCAGCACAGATGCCATAAAAATAGTCTTGAGGAAAAAGGAGAGGGGAAAGCCATTGTGCAGTGTAACTCCTCTACAGTGGCTTCAGCCCAAGGCAGTTCTGGTATCACAGCTCTGAAGAGCTCATCTGCTCCAAACTAGCGCCTGCCTGCATTCATTCGTCTGTCCCCCTGCGAGTTTGGTTAATGTATTCAGCAGAATGCGCCTCCGCAACAGCCAGTCAGCCTCCCTGATTAAAAATAGCTGCATTTGTGATTGATTCTGAGTTGCATCACTAACACTAACAAAGCCATTGTTGCTAAGGGGGATCTGAGCGTGTGACTCAGAATAACACTGTTCAGGTTGACTCAGAGAGACAGTAGCTCTGTTTTGGGATGTACGGGGGTGCGGAGGAGTCGGATGTGCTGTGTAATCCCTACTCTTTTCATTTCCGCATTCCAGAAACCTCCTCAGAAAAGGTCGACTGTATTGACGTTTCTGTCTTTGCCTAATGTTGGGGGAAAGGGAATACCAACCAACAGATTTCTG
This sequence comes from Myripristis jacobus, assembly GCA_900302555.1. Taxonomy (NCBI): domain Eukaryota; kingdom Metazoa; phylum Chordata; class Actinopteri; order Holocentriformes; family Holocentridae; genus Myripristis; species Myripristis jacobus. Next base: position 12,174 of record OMLB01015156.1, read on the forward strand.
CATCCAGCATTGTGGAAACACCTTCACCTCATGGCTGCTGACTTGTTTTGCACAGGTTGTTTACAGAGTCATGACGTCATGTGTTTCATAATTTCATGATGTTTATCCAGTTGCTGTGTTTAATGAAGGTGCATGTGGGGAACCACTGTTCAGCAGAAGTTGGTTCTGTCCTCCTGCCTATTTCACTGATCAGATTTAATTAGATGTTTAACATGTGCCTCGTCCAGCTGCCTTTTTCAAAACAAACAAGAAGAGAATTCCTTTCCATGACCCTTGTTGATGCCTGCCTTCACAAATGCCCATAAAGATCATATAACTTTTCAAACATAAGTTTTTCTGCCCTGTTTTCGGGTTCTTTGTTCACTTGATTCATTTGTGAGGCACAGATTTTCTAAACATTTAAGCCTGGCCAATTTACATTCCTTTAAGCCTGGGAAAACACTAATTTCTGCCAAGTTTCATCTCATAACACTTAAACAATATTATGATATGATCTAAAGTTGGTCAGACTTTGGTCTTTGGTCATGATGTTATAGTTGTTCAACTTACTGAAGGACAGTTGTCCATGCAAAATTCACTTTCATACAACTGTACTCAGCACAGGAAATGAACTTTTATATTCACTGACCACACAGACTGGTGGAGTTCTTTTTTCCAGCTGATCACATTGTTGTACCTGCAAAAAATGACTTAGAATGGAAAAACACTTCCAAATGAAACTTTATTACACACTAAATTGAATGGTATGGTAATGACAGCATTTTACAGCACTTAAAGTTGTAAAATGCGGGAGCAAACATTTGGCTTTGATGAAAACAAGGCTTACATTAAAGCGCAATTCAGCAGAGCAAAAACAAATAGTAATATTATAATTCCATTACAAGGTGAATAATGTAAAAGACATGAAAGTAGGCAGCAGTACAACATCAGATTGAAGGCAAAAGTGCTGATGCTGACACTAATAGATTGCTAAGGGCCACTCAGCAAAATTCAGGAACTATGATGGTGGACAAACTAACCACACTTGGGCAAAATCTCCCATCATTTGGCTGGTGGCTGGTGTTTATTTCCCACCGTGATTATAGTGCTGTTGAGAGTGATGACCTCTTCACTACCGTAAACTCCTTGCATGATGTCATTGTTTGTGGTTGTTCATTGAACCCAGTATTCAAGCATAATTTGCCTCAGGTTGTCTCCAAGAAGACCTTTGGCCATGCTTAACTCAGTTTAATGGGATTATATTGCGGCAGTTGGGAAAATGCTGACTTCATTTCTCGGCACTCAGCTAAGCAGTTTGTTGTTGACTGTGCTGTGTGTGACGCCTGGCCACGGTTATAATCTGAGCCGGAGACGCTGCTGGGGAGCGACTCCGGCGTTCTCTGCTGCAGGTGTGGTTGGCACCATGAGCGAGACACTTACGTAATGCTGCCATCATCCTTTTCATTCACAGCCAGACTGGGATCCTCTCTGCAAGTTGTGATCCTCTCCCTAAAAGGCTCTCACAAAAAATCTGGGCTTCTTACCAAATCCAAGCTTAAGTTGTGAGTTATGAAAAAGTTGCCCCATGCCAGAAAAAGCACTTCTCATTGCACCAGCTCTCTCCAGTTTTATGTAATATATCAAAAGCCTAAGCTTAACTGTGTTTTACAAAGTATGAATGCTGTGGATATTTTATTGTCTCCTGTATGCTCTGACAGGATTATACAGTTAAACCTTGGGTCATGTCGAAGGTTACTTTTTTAAAGGAGGCCCCAGTTGATTTAAGTTGCTGATTAATAGTTTATGAAGCCAGATAGGAGTCACTGGTTAGTCATAAGAGTTCCCTACTTACAGCTGATGTCATTCATTACAACAACCTGCTATAAAGGCCTGGGCGTTGTAGGCCTTGGACTTTTATTTAACCATTAGGCAATGAGGCACGTCAGTTAGTAGCAAATTTGGAGTTAAAGTCATAGCCTCATTGAAGAAAAAACATCTTGACTGTAAGGGCAAAAAATTGTATTAAAATAAAATAACTGCCCGGGTAATGTTCATCACAGAACTAAGAAAATATCATGTATTTCTAATGCCAGTTGCTGCATCAAACAAGAGGAGAGACCACGCTTGTGGTTTTGAGGCCTCATACCAAGTTTACATTACCCAAGTAATGATACAGCGTGATGAGATGAGTTGGGCTGGTAAAGAAATAATACCTGACTTTCATATTACTCATACAGTCAGTCTAAGGTTGCGTAGCTGTAGGCCACATGGTGAGTCATGATGGTAAAGCAGCTCGTTGCAGACAATGTCACGATGAGTTAAGAAAAATTCTCAGCAAAGGAAACAGTGCCGAAGGCTGAAACTCCTTGACTGGACATGGACAATTCTGCTTTTGTATGAAGTTGCTGTGTTGTGTTGCCACAGCCTTACCAGCAACTCACAGCATAAAAGCCTGAAAAGACTACCAGTTCTGTGCCATTTGCGTTGTGCCCTGTGTGTAGAGCCAAAATTGTCTTGGCTTTTCAAGAAGTTGAATGCAAAATTCCCAGTTTTTGCCATAAGACAATCTTCACCGATTGGATGGCCACACAGAAATCCGTCACAAAAGTAGAACTGATTTTTGCTCTGGCGAAATGCACTGCTGGCCTTCAGGTGCACATATCATGCGCCCACGCCAAGAATTCGCATGCCGGAGCTTTGCACCGACACCACTGGAGAGTGAAAGTGAATGGTGCATTTGTGATACCATGTACAGACTTCTCAGGGCTTTAGGTAGACTCAAAGTCATAGTCTGACATTTTCATAGAAATGTTTTGTTACTCTGGCACAAGAGAAATAACAACACAGAGGCTGTACTTCCCTCCTGAAAGGTTTTGTGTTGTTCTGGACACCCAGTGCCTGGAAGATCCTTGGAAAAAGCCCCTGACATCAAGGGATGCACTTTACATTTTCCAGCAGTACTTTACTTATACAGAAACTCCAAGGAGGAAGACATCACAGTGCAGGACAGCAATGATTGCTCTGTGCCAAAGATGTCAGCATTCAAACAAAAAGGATCTCGAGGATTACCAATTTAACAAAAGAGGGCAGAAGTTTTCATTTTTATCTACATCACTCATCACTCAAGTATATTGTTCATATTGCTCACTGCTACATTAGTAGGCCAAAACTCACTTAGAGTCAGTTACTTTGCAGTCCACACTTTCCAAAATCAATTTAGGCTATGACAAAAAACACTGTCCTGGATTGCAACAAAGCTTTACTGGCCAAACTTTGTCATTGTGACTTTTCTCTGTCTTTGCAACAAAGTTTGAAGGAACTGGGGGAAACTAAAACTTATGAGCTATATGATGTATTTAGGTAAGTGGATCTCATACTCGCTTTTGTTACTTAAAGAAAATGAAAGTCACTATACTAGCTCAGTATAGTTTGTTGAAGATAGTCCAGTTTTCTCCATTTTTTTTCTATTTATTTAGCTTTATTTGCATAACATTTTCATACCATAAATGCATGGCTTGCTGTAGATTTTATTGTGTTTGTGTTTTGTGTTAGCGTGCAGTGGTTATCAAAAGATGGACCAACCTTTTTTGTGTGTGGGTGTGTCTGAAAACTGAGTCACACAGACTGACCTGCCCTGTTTAAAATGCATGTTTATCTATTTGTTTTGCTTACTTGGATTAATTTATTTTACTCTCATCTCTGTGTATTTTTCACTCAAATTAATTAGGATCTGAAAATGAAAATAAATAGCTGTTCCATTTTAATGCAGAATATTCTTTCTAGCTGATTGACTCAATGGCTTTAGAGATAGAAGGCTGTGCCAGGCTGACAGCCAGCCAGTCCTGTAATTGAAAGGCCTGCTGCCACATGTTAGTATGGGCACGTGGAGTATGTATGTGTACATCTGCATGTAATATAGGTCAGCATTGTGCAGTGCTGCAGTCCTGTCCAGTTGATGGTCACTGTGGTCACGGTGGCTCTGTAGCTCTCTGTCCATCTGCCAGAGAGACAGGCCAGCTTCAGCACCCTGTCGCTGGCAGTCTCTCTCTCACACTCTCTCTAGCTACGTTTGTCATTTCAGTACAATTTATCACTCCAAAAGGCATAAATTGACACGGGATTTTGCTTGTGTGGCCATTTTCAAAACCAAATATGGAAATTGTCAGGCTCTCACACAAGCAATGCAAAGAGAATGGGACCAAGACTAAGAAGGGCATGGCGTAAAAAAATAAATGGATGAAAGAGTTAATAATTACTGCAGGATGGAAAACATAAGTGTAACTACATTCAGTTTGCTGTGTGCATCTCTCCATCTCTCCAACCTCCCCCACCCTCTGTCCATTTTGTTTTGATGTTGTGGACCCCCC